>SMSR01013659.1:0-14187 GCA_019453355.1 Ceratina japonica | reverse complement strand
CCCTTTTAACATTTATTATTATATATTACGACATACAATCGCAAGTAGAATGAGATGTTAATAGCCAGACTCCATAGACTTAGTACTGCTACCTATATCCGAGATAAACTTGTCACTGTCCTCACGGATCGACTCGGATATTTACTCTCCTTCCCCACAAAAAAAAAACGAACGAACAAAAAAAAAAGAAAAAAAAAACGGTGTCTACCTTCGGCGATTCGACTGGATCGGCAGGTGCATCCCCGGTTGATTTATCGGCCGCCTTATCGCCATCGGCTACAGGGCCTTCGATACCGGTGATCGTTTCCTATATTTTACACCCCCGGCCCGTGATTTATCGAACGTTCCGCGAGCCACCCTCCACTCCCCTACCGCAATTATCAGTAACTCGCGGTCCCGCCGGGTCCCAGAGATTAGGAACGCTGGCTCTTTCCCGCGTTTTATCGCTCACGATTCACACTCCCGATTTGTTTATCCCACAGGATAACCCACCCCTTTCGAAATAATAAGTACAACTCCAAAAGTTGAAGAACCTTTTTCTTTTCAGACATACATATACGGATATAATATATATTTTTTACTTCTTTTTCATACATATAAATGTATACATATAAATGTATATATACGTATATGTCTATATATATATCGATGAAATTCGAGTGTTGAAAGTATTATAAAGGGTCCTCGAATAACTTTCCGCGAGTTCAGCTGATTTGAAAACGCGAGATAAATTGACGGGCGGGTTTCCGCGCAATTTCCATTCGCCGCTACGGCGGAGCCCGTTTCCCTATTTTCCGCGCGTCTGCCGCGCACGTTTTCCCCGCGCTATCGCCGCACTTAATTCTATTTCGCGGCGCACTCTAAACTCCACCCGGCCGTTCATACGGAGGCGAACCCCGACACCCGCCACCGTCGAGGCTCCGGGAGCTGGTGGTGGCGTTCCGGCCTCGTTATCGCCGCCGCGATTTCCACCCTCCTCGCGAGAGAGAATTGCATCCGCGCTTAGTCCGCCTCGCGCGGATCTCCTTTTCACGTCCGCGCGTCCCCGTTTCGCCGAACGACACCCCCGCTTCACGGAAATCGACCTACGATTCGTAGTTTTCTACTAAAAAATCAGAGATTCCTGTAAATCTTGAGGTTCCGCCTGTTTCGGGCCATTTTTTGGGGCCAAAATTGTAATTAACGCCTGCGATTCAGAATTGTCATATAATTTCTTGTATTAAACGAACGACACCCCCTCTTCAGGAAACGTCACGGAAATCGGACTAGGATTCATATTTCTCTACTAAAAAATCAGAAATTCCTATAAACCTTGATGTTCCATTCATTTTTGGCCATATTTTTGGCCAGAATTGTAATTAACGCCTGCGATTCAAAATTGTCATATAATTTCTTGTATTAAACGAACGACACCCCCTCTTCAGGAAACGTCACGGAAATCGACCCAGGATTCATATTTCTCTACTAAAAAATCAGAAATTCCTATAAACCTCGATGTTCCATTCGTTTTTGGCCATTTTTTTGGCCACAATTGTAATTAACGCCTGCGATTCAAAATTGTCACATAATTTCTTGTATTAAACGAACGACACCCCCTCTTCAGGAAACGTCACGGAGATCGACCCAGGATTCATATTTCTCTACTAAAAAATCAGAGATTCCTGTAAGTCTTGAGGTTCCGTCTGTTTCGGGCCATTTTTTTTGGGGCCAAAATTGTAATTAACACCTGCGATTCAGAATTGTCATACAATTGATATTATTAATAAATAATATTTATAAACCGAGAAGCTAGAAGACGTTTGGTTTATAAAAATTCAGGACGAAGTGAAAATGTCGAAATTCGTTCGGTTGCGTCGGGCAATTCCCGAACAGCGTCAGGGAACGGGGGCTTATGTAGGCGATTGGATTCCCCGAAGTGGCAAATAGCAAGACAATACCGCCGTTTGATTATCCGCCGCATTTACTTCGGTTAAGTATATTTGTATAGCGAATGAACGCGGTGGAGGAGGAGGAGGAGGGAGGAGGTGGCGTTTCGACGGCGGAACGCGTGACGTTGCGTTATAGCCGGGGCGGAGCGCGGCGTGCAACAGCTGCGTTTAGCGACACGAAATGAAAACGGAAGGAAGGATGCGACCGGCGGCTGAGGCAAATTGCTTGGCTACAGAAATGGGACGCCTCTCACGTTGCTGTGTCGCGGACCAGTTTTCTGCGTATACCGCAACTGCGTTTCGCGTCTCTTAATTAACCGGGCCCTCCGAATCGATTAACACCGCCACCCGAACGTGCAGAAGTAGACTTTAGACACGATTGCTCGCAGTTTGTTAAACAAAATTTGCAGGTTGGTAATGGAATATAGGAAGTAGAGTAGGTTAGGTTAGGTTAGGTAGGAGAGATACTCCCTCCTCCCGTAAAGGAGGGGGAGTTTTTTTAGATTCTCCCCTCTGTCGGCGAAAAAAGTGAAAATTTCAGATACGTAATAAAATATAGAAGTTAGAGTACCTTAATTAGAATAAATGGACGAAGTATTTCCTCCTCCCATGAAGGAGGAGTATTTTTCTAAGACTTCCCCCCGTCAGCAAAAAAAAAGAAAAAGAAATTTCATATAGGTAACAAAATATACGAAATATTCCCTTCTTTTCCCCAGGAGGAGTATTTTTGTACAATAATATTCTCTCTTCCGTCAGCAAAAAAAGAAAACAAAACGCAATATTATATATTTTCATCAGTTTTTGAATTCTTCGCTTAATCTGCATTGACGAAGAGTTTTTTTTGTGAAGGCTGAGGCCATAAAACGTTGATGTAACAAAGAGGAGAGACAGGGTTGGCATAGGTGGTCGATGTTATAAAGGTAGAGAGAACACAGCTGGTAACGAGAAGAGGGAGGCCACCCTCGGGGACGGCAGTGCGACTTTATTGCGGCAATAAGAGTTATCACCAGGTGATAACTGCCCCCGTAACTCGCCCGCCCGCGATGAATACATTCCCGGTAACCCGGGTTTTGTCCTACGTCATCAGGGATTCCATTCACGGCTGTCCAGAAAATCTAGCAAACCCTCCGCCTCCAAAATTTTACAACTACGACTTCCCACAGGGGCCATCCTTATATAATAATACATAACAATAAGAAAAGAATTTTTTTAATCTTGTTGGATAACCAATAATTAACTAAATTAAGAATCTGTCTGGCTAATTTCAGGCTTGTACTACTGAAACTTTAAAATTGACGAAATAATGATAAAACTAGCCTTAAAATAAATCGTAATATACAATAATATTATAAGGATTCTTCAATCCTGTTTGATAGACTGTAATTGTAAGAGTTTGCCTGACTAATATCAGATTTATACTACTGAAACTTAAAAATTGCCGAAATAATAAGAAACCAGCCTCAGGACGAATCACATTATACCTACACATCTACACATTTTCGTCGGCCAATTATCTCAGACATTGTTGATAAGGCCTGAAGTCAGGTTTCACGCGGGACGTCGGTGATTGGTGGCAATGGGTTTGATGTTATCCAGAGGTACAAGGTAATAACGATTCCGAGCCCCTAACGTATCGCGTTAATTCCATTCTAATCACGTTAGCTACGAGGGAATAATTTCCGCCGCCACGCTGCCCGTACGTATAATAACTGAAATTTATGACACTGCTAAACCTGCGCCACGCACCGCAATAACACGCGCGGCCCAATACCGCTGACAACCGTAATATCATGCCACCGCGTACTTTTACATCTGATTCCCGTTAGCTTCGACACGTCATCGCATAATCTTCGCGGATTAACCGACTAACACTTTATACTTCCCGTAACATCGGTTACCAACGCGATTACCGGTAATTAAATTATTATGTTTAGTCGCGACAAGGTTCGTCACCGAATCTCGCTAATTCCGGTCGTCTTCATTTTTTACTAATCATTGAAGCAAAACAGATCGAGATTTCTTATTATTTCTGGATAATATTCGATTATTTATAATTACTCACTTATTTATTAATGTTATTTATCTAATTATTTATTTATTAATTGTTAGTAAAAACATTTCCCGTCTTTCGAGAAATAAATTGCGATTCGTCGAGGAAGGAGGTCGTAATTTAAGTCGAATTAGGAGGAAGGTCAGAGGTGGGGGGGCGAACGGAGGTTCAATTGGTGGAGGTTACATTTAAGGGTACACGGGGGCGACGACTAATGCTTTGCGTAAACTTCCATCTGGGAAGTTCCGGCGAGTCCGATTGCGGCCGGATAGTAATTGAACAACTGACGTTCACCGCCGCCGTTCGCCCCGGGAACTTACTTGCCGTATATGCAACCTCAGCGGTTATGTCTCCATCCGACAAACGTTACGCGGCAACTTGTTTAACGAATTTACCCGGTTACACTTACCATTAGTCCCGCGCCAATGCGCGCCGAGTCAAGGCAACCGTTCCCCCACCAACCGGTCGCGACCAACCACGTCCTTAATACTAATTATTAACATTTAATTTAAGGTTCGTTTTATAGAAATAATTTTTTGACTATGGAATAAGATTTAAAGAGTCTCTTTTTAACACTGTTATATAAATTATGTATTTTTTTCTGAGGCTGGTTGTTACTTTGTCAGTCTTTCAGTTTCAGTAGTATAAGCACGATATTAGTCAGACAGATCCTTAATTTACTGAATTACTGGTTGCCCAACACGATTAAAAAATTTCTTTAATATTTTTGTGTACTACAAGTTATTTTGAAGCTAATTTTCTCTATTATTTAATCTATTTTAATGTCACAGTAGTATAAGTATGATATTAGTCACACAGATTCTTAGTGTACTGAATTTCCGGTTATCCAACAAGATTAAAAAATTCTCTTCATATTGTGGTATATAATAATTAATTTTTAGGCTACTTTTCTCTATTATTTAGTCTATTTTAAAGTCGCAGTAGTATATGCCTGATATTAGTCAGACAGGCTCTTACAATTAGTGTCTGTTAAACAAGATTCAAGAATCCTTTTAATATTGTTGAATATTAGGATCTATTTTAAGGCTGGTTTCTCATTATTTCGTCATTTTTAGAGTATCAGTAGTATAAACATGATATTAGTCAGACAGATTCTTAATTTACTAAATTAACTGTTGATGAAACAAGATTTTGAAAATTTCCTTTAATATTGCCATACATTATAATTAATTTTGAGGCTACTTTTCTCTATTATTCTGTATGTTTTTCAGTCACAGTAGTACAAGCCTGATATTAGTCAGGCAAACTCTTACAATTAGTGTCTATCAAACAGGATTGAAGAATCCTTATAGTATTATTGTATATTACGATTTATTTTAAGGCTAGTTTTTCATTATTTCGTCAATTTTAAAGTTTCAGTAGTACAAGCCTGATATTAGTCAGACAGACTCTTAAATTAATGCATATGAATCTAGATTGAACAATCCTTTTAATATCGCAATGAATTATGAACTATTTTAATATATTCATCATGCAATTCTAATTAGAGTCAACAAAATTTCATAAACAAATAAATAAAACCTTCCAATTTTCTCAGTTAATAAATACGTCATAAATTTCTTCTTATTATTATTTATATTATTATTCATATTATTTAAGTTTCAGTAGTATAAGCATGATATTAGTCAGACAGACTCTTCACTTAATTAAGTGTTTATGAAACAAGATTAAAAAATTCCTTTAATATTTTTGTGTATCATAATTTATTTTCAAGCTAATTTTCTCTAATATTCAGTCTATTTTAAAGTTTCAGTAGTATAACCCTGATATTAATCAGACAGACTTAAATTAATGCTTATGAATCAAAATTGAAGAATCCTTTTAATATCCTGATAATAAATCATGATTTATTTCAACATTGATCATGCAATTCTAATGAGAATCATCGAAATTTCATAAAAAATGAATAAAACCTTCCATTTCTCTCATTTAATAAATACATCACAAATTTCTTTCTGACTCATTTAGTATTTCTGTAAGTTGCAAGCGTCGGACGTTTCACAAAGCATGAATAACGTTTGAAATTCTATCACGGCCATTAAACATGTCGTCGACAATTATATATTACCCCGCGCGCCTTTATTAACTTCCAATTCATTTAACATCACTGATTTATATCCAATCCTGCCAAACTTCTATTATCCCCGTTTGCATATTCACGATATTTATTAGCAGGAAGTTACAAATTCTCGCACAATATTGACAACTTGCTATTGTCGTCCCACTAAAAATTAAATAAAAACAAGGGACATAAATTTATACTACTATATTTCATACACTCTATCATTTTATATTATTCTCATCGAATTATACGATTATGGTTGCCGGTCGAAGTACAAACTCACGGAAAGAAAGCGAGCGGCTTTTTATGTTGATGCGTTCAAACAGCAATTCGGCGAAACCATACTTGCTCGTACGATGGAATAAAAATATTTTTCATTTTACTGAAACGCGCCTGGCGCCTCCCTTTTTTCACTGAACGCAAGAAGAATAAGAAGAGAAAAAAAAAGAGGGCCGAACGAAGGAACGTGCCGTTTACATAGCACTATCTGCTCGACTGCCGGAATATCCCTGGCTCTATCTTCGTGTTAGTCAGAGCTTATTGCGCGTTACAACCTAGCAGTCTTTTATTCCGTTCGTATCTGGCAACCGCTTTACTTATCTTTATATTTCCCAACGTGTTCGCCGCCTGCATCCGTTTCCAACGTAACACGTCTTCTTCCCTCTCCGCTTCCATTCCGCGTCTCGGAACGTCGAACCCGCCCACGCAATTGTTTACAGCCCACTCCGAGGGTTCGTGAGATAAAAAGCATCAAAATACAAGAATTGCAATTTTTCTTTTTTCAGTTTCTTTCAATTAAATATTAATAAAACCGATGAGACGTTAATTCGTCAAATTATTTCGTCAAATTTAAAGTTTCAGTAGTATAAGCCTGATATTAGTCAGACTGACTCTTACAATTAGTTTCTATCAAACAGGATTGAACAATCCTTTTAATATTGTCGTGTATTACGATTTATTTTAAAGCTAGGTTTTCATTATTTCGTCAATTTTAAAGTTTCAGTAGTACAAGCCTGATATTAGTCAGACAGATCCTTAATTTACTAAATTAACTGTTGATGGAAGAAGATATTGAAAATTTCCAATTTATAATTTGTCAATTTTAAAGTTTCAGTAGTATAAACATGATATTAGTCAGACAGATCCTTAATTAACTAACATAACTGTTAATGGAACAAGATTTTGAAAATTTCCTTTAATTTTGTCGTGTATTATAATTCATTTTTAGGCTAGTTTTCTGTATTATTCTGTATGTTTTAAAGTCGCAGTAGTATAAGCCTGATATTAGTCAGGCAGATTCTTAATTTACTAAATTAACTGTTGATGGAAGAAGATTTTGAAAATTTCCAATTTATAATTTGTCAATTTTAAAGTTTCAGTAGTATAAACATGATATTAGTCAGACAGATCCTTAATTTACTAACATAACTGTTAATGGAACAAGATTTTGAAAATTCCCTTTAATTTTGTCATGTATTATAATTCATTTTTAGGCTAGTTTTCTGTATTATTCTGTATGTTTTAAAGTCGCAGTAGTATAAGCCTGATATTAGTCAGACTGACTCTTACAATTAGTTTCTATCAAACAGGATTGAAGAATCCTTATAATATTGTCGTGTATTACGATTTATTTGAAGGCTAGTTTTTTATTATTTCAAAATAGTAAATTCTAATTTTTCGTAGGAAAGATGTCATAACAAGTAATTAATACTAATTATTTAATACTATTAATATGTATGTATGTATTAAAAATGTGAAAACACGTTACTTTTTCTATTAGCGTAGAAAATAAATCAATTCATGACTATAAAAATTATACAGAATGTTTCGCAATACAAAAGAAAATGGCGAGTTTTGCAGCGATTCATTTACAGATTTTAAGCAGCATTTTTTATTATATTTGACTAAACGTATAACCATTTAACATAGAAATAAATATTGCGAATAAATAAATAAGAAGTTTAAATATACTAAATAATTTTTACTTTTAAGATTCATATTAGAATATAAGGAATAGTTAGCGATATTTATTATTGTCCCAGTATTGGACATACTTTTTATGATGTCCCAGTAATGGTCAATTTACCCTAATGTCAGAATTGATTCATTGCTCGCAAATTGCACGACGTCGACACCGTAAAACGACGACATCCGACGCGAAAAACGTTTGGGCGAGTCTGTTGACCCAATGGTCCCGAAATGAGCGTCACTGGACCGGGCAGGGCGCTTTAAAAGCGACCCCCGGCGAAAGGGGGAGGTAGCCAGGTCGGCCGGGGCACTAACATTCACTCGCGGAACGGCAGGGACGTACCGAACGCCCGCCACAATTCCATAACGACCTCTCCACCCCTTTACATAGATAATGTCTCCTCCCCCGCCGCCGTTCGGCCCGCACAGACCCTCGCCGCCACCTCCGGAAAGAATTTCCATATGAACCGGCCCTGCCACCATTCGTTGCCTTTTTCCAACCACCCGCCACCCCCTCTTGCGTTTTGTACCACGTGCGATCGTCCCCGGGAATAGTTCCTCGCGGAAAAAAATTTCACGACCCGTTCGTACGAAATTGAGAAAGTTCCACGTCTCAGGGATGTGCAAGACTTACGATAACCCCCCGCGTCCCCCCGAAAATTGCGAAATTATGATAATTCTTGTTCTAAAATTCCTGAACTGAAAATTATTATTAATCGTCTGTTTAAATTGCAATAGTTTGTTTAAATAGTCTGTTTATGACGATGTTGGTAGTTTGCGAAATATTCTTGTCTACAAAATTCTTGAACCGAAAATTATTATTAATCGTCTGTTTAAATTGCAATAGTTTGTTTAAATAGTCTGTTTATGACGATGTTGGTAGTTTGCGAAATATTCTTGTCTACAAAATTCTTGAACCGAAAATTATTATTAATCGTCTGTTTAAATTGCAATAGTTTGTTTAAATAGTCTGTTTATGACGATGTTGGTAGTTTGCGAAATATTCTTGTCTACAAAATTCTTGAACCGAAAATTATTATTAATCGTCTGTTTAAATTGCAATAGTTTGTTTAAATAGTCTTTTTATGACGATGTTGGTAGTTTGCGAAATGCAACACCCAGTATAGTCGTTATACCGGTTTCATATTTGCACCGCCGGCTGTTGCACTGATGGTATCTTGGTCGTCGCGCCGCTGAGTCCAAAATTCCCTATATACTACACTATACTCAATAATAAAAAAGAATCTACTTATAAACAAATGTAAGTTTCATAAACGATTGTTAAAACCAATAGAAATGGCCCTTGACAGCGAGCAATAATTCCGGGGGCACTCTCGCGAAACGGGCGAGAAAGACCGTAGCGGGTTACATTTACGGGGGCCATTTTATTTCGAAGCACCATATCCAGAGAAGTTATCTTNATACCGGTTTCATATTTGCACCGCCGGCTGTTGCACTGATGGTATCTTGGGCGTCGCGCCGCTGAGTCCAAAATTCCCTACGACCCAGCCCCGAAACCGTGTTACAACCCCTCCGACCACGGTCCACTACCCCAGCCCGCAGCTACGATATTTATACACCGTACTACATTAATACTACACTATCCTATATAATACTACACTATCCTATATAATACTACACCTATACTAGGGTAAATGTGCTAATTACTGCGAATTTTTATGCAAGGTAACTTTCAACGCGAAAATCAGCTATTTCAATACAAGATTCAAGTTAAATTATTTTTTGAACGAGTTTCATTATGTTATAAATGTGTAAAAAAAAATAATTATATCTCAAGAAGACGTATACGTTAAATTAAATAAATCATTTTTATAAGGTGATGAAATACAGGTGTTACTGCGAGTATGAGGCAATTATTGCGAGTCAAATACTGCGCGAACCCTAATTACTGCGAGCCAAATACTAAGGATTCAAACAATCGATTCCTTCGGTTTCGATTCTTGCAAAATCGATTCGTTGATTTCAATTTTTCAACAGAATCGATTCTCATCGTTTCGATTCAGTAACGATTCAAAAATCGATTCTTTCAAGAGAATCGAACATCCCTATCCTATACACTACACTATACTTAATAATAAAAAATAATCTACTTATAAACAAATGTAAGTTTCATAAACAATTGTTAAAACCAATAGAAATGGCCCTTGACAGCGAGCAATAATTCCGGGGGCACTCTCGCGAAACGGGCGAGAAAGACCGTAGCGGGTTACATTTACGGGGGCCATTTTATTTCGAAGCACCATATCCAGAGAAGTTATCTTTCACCGCAAGCGTTACTCGGCCGTCCCTGTCGCGCCCGGCCGCCCGGCCCGGCCCGGCCCGACCGCACAATAAGCGCAATAATTCCAACGCGCCGCGACAGTAACGGGCCGGGCGACAAAGTACGAAATCCCTGTACGCGACAACTATCGTAAACTGGCGTGCACACGCGTGACCGTGGCGCAGTTTACAACCGGTTCGGCCGGCAAACCGCCGCGATACATTTTTCCCCCAACCCCTCCTGCCCCCCGACCGCCCCCGAACTGGGCCACGTATATTATACACCAGAGAAACATATTCTGCGGGCTAGAGCCGAAATCTGCTGGAAAATCGTGCCGGTTTTTTAGGTAATATTTCTTATTAATATAGAAAATTAGTAATTGAGACTCAAATTCTTTTTTTTACTGGGTATACATGGCTTTTTTTAGAAAAAAATGTTGGAGATGAAGGGAAGTGATTCGGGAGGTGATTCTGAACAATAGTTTCCTTTGGCAAAATTCGATGCGAGGCATAGTTTTTGAGTTATTAACGAAAAACGACGCTTGACTAATGATAGCCACGCCCGAGCGCCGTGATTCGTGTAACTACTCTCGCGACTGACCGCTGGCCCGCGCTGACCCACTCCCGTAGCCGGACGCGGGTCTCACGCGCGCTTCCATTGGTTAACTGTTTTTCGTTGATAATTCAAAAACTATCCGTCGCACCGAATTTTGCCAAAGAAAAATGTTGTTCAGAATCATCTCTACAATCACTCTATCTTGGTTTGAACATTTTTTCTCTTGAAAAGAGATATTATACGGAAATCAGTGTTACATATTCGTTCTCCAAGATGGAGTAAAATAAATCTGATGAAAAAATGAGCTTTTGACGTAACAAAACTTTGTATAAATATTTAAAATGTTGATGGGAACTGTAATTTCTTTTCCCCATTTTTCTTTGTCCCGCAGAGACATCCTTTGAGAAGATTACATGCTGTAAGGGCGGGAAATTCTCTTCATTTAGTATTCTCTGTACAAACATGAATCAGACAGAAATTTCTCTCTTTGAAAATCAAATTTCGTTTAAGACGAGTTTCAAAGATTTTTCAAACATTGATTTCATTCTTCCCTCTGGGCGAACGGAACTCGCGTTCTTCCCGGGAAATCAGATTCCCCCCGCATCCCTTTGCGACAAGAGATTCTACAAATTCACTGTCAGCCATCATTATTAAGGTAACTGACCATTACTGGGACATCATAAACAGTATGTAAATGTCATATCAATTACTTGTTATGACATTTTTCGTATGAAAAATTAGAGTTTACTATTTTCAAATTGTGTTTATGCTTATTAGGTGTTCATAACTGTCCCAGTAATGGTCAGTTTACCTTATTATATCAATTTTCAGAATCGCAAGAATTATATTCTCTTTTATTATATAAATATTATCTGACACATAAACGTGGTTTGCAATTTATTTTTTATATGCATTCTCGTAAATCCTGCTCGTTTTCATAAATAATGAATATTTCGTTCGAATAAGAATAATTCAGCTTCGTTATTCGAGAACCGGACACTTGATTTAATAACCGAGAAGAATTGGCAACGAAAATTGTTGATTATATTGGAAAACATTTGTGAATTACGTACATATTCATTTAATTACCAGTGGCGACGGTATTCGTGTCCGAAAAAACGTCGGCTCGTCAAATTCGTGCATAAATTTCTTCCTCATAACTATTTAACGAAGCTCGTCGCTCATCCAGTTAACGCGGATCGCTTTCCGTCAACGGGAACAAATATATACAAACGGGCGCGCGCGCTCGCGCGCCCGTTTCGAACAATTGCATAATAAACCGGAACGAAGCTGGGAACGAAGAAAGGGCAAAACGAAGAAAAAACCTGGCGGAAACTCGCGGGACACAGACACGCGTACAATCCCGCCCACAAGTCTTCCGATACACTTCAACACCCTCGAAATTTTACCACCCGAAATTCGTGAGAAATAGAATTTATAATATAACGATCGGTATATGTAATGTTACACGATCGGTATTGGAATTCTGGTGGTTCGATTGTGCGGTCGGAGCCGCGGACGAATTTTTGGCGGTGGTTGTACGCGAGAATTTATTTTAAGGTCGCGACTGTTTTATTTCGGTCACGCGTTTTTAGGTCAATTCTTTTCTAATCGATCCGGGCAGTGATTCGCGTTCGAGATAGCATGCACGACTCGTTTCCTCTTCACCTCCTGCGTTCCCCTTTTCCCCGCCGCGTCGGTTTATGTCATAATCGTACGTTTACGCAACCGATCTTTACCGATCCGATTTCGAACGCACATATTTAAGGATGTTCTGGAGGTAAAATCGGAGACTAAAGTACATAAAATTCGAAATTCGTCAATATATTGGCAATTAAGGCTATTTATCATGTATATTTTGTATAAAAAATATAGATTAATTAATAAATAGATCGGAGAATTAGGCGAATGGCCGTGAACCATAACCGTGCGGCGCGGAAAGGGATCCGCGTAATCTGCAGCAATCAGACGTGAAACGAACACGGCCGATGACAAAAGCCTGAAACTCCGCGACAACCCTAAACCAGCCGATTGATCCATATTTGCTCGGGGAATCTGCACCTGGCTCGTGTTCACCGGCCGTGGAATCGCCTCGCAGATCCGATGCACCAATTCCCTCCGCACTGTACGTCTATATGCACCGCCGTTTAATAGTTCGTGTCATAGGCAGACTATACAGGCGAAAGTTTAGGAACCTTCTCCAGGGAAAAAGGAGTAACAGTCTGGGGACTTTCTCTAGGGAAAATGGGGTGAAATAGATTAAAAAAAAAATTGTAGTAATGATTGAGACAAGAATCGATACACAATTATTTATACAATTTCTTATATAATGATTGGTACATGCAATCTAAAAAGAATCAGAATTTCTAGGGAAAAAGGGTAAATCATTAAAAAAAAAAGAAAAATTGTAGCAATAATCGATCCAATAATCGATCCACAATAATTCATACAATGAATCACCCAACCCTGTGATAAAACAATTCCTACAAATCCGTACAATTTAAGAATCAAAATTCCCCAAAGAAGTGCCATTTATCCCTATATCCCATACGCACGTATCCGTATCATTACGCAATTCGTAGCGATGTATTGACAGACGTCCGGGGTTGTCGCCGGGCTTCGGTAGAAAGGGAGGGGGGGGGGAGGGGGTTGGTTCGGTAAAGCACATAACCCGGCTGGCACGAACTTACCTCGAGCGCAGCCAGATATCCAGCGCCGGGAGTCAATATTTGCGGACATCATGGAATTTCTCGTAGTGCGCCACTCTCTACGTACGCATACACACACATATATATAGGTCCGAGTCCGTGTGCGTGTGTATTGAGAGTGAGTCCCGGGCCCGGGGCGGCCCAATAGCTCCGCGTGAGCGCGCACTCACTTCCGTCGCGAGTGTACATGTACATTCAATTCGTCGTGACTGTACATGTACATGTACTTCGTTGCGAGTGTACATGTACATGTACCTTGTTGCGAGTGTACATGTACATGTACATGTACACTCGCGACGAAGTGTACGAAATACATGTACATGTACATACCGCGATGCGAACGATGTCCCCTGAACCGTGTAAGACGATCAGGCTGGGATTTAACCCACCGCGATCCCCACCCTCCTCCGCATACTTCCCCCCTCTCCAATCCCTTAGCAATTTCATATTTCTCCTCATCGTTTAATTTTAATTAACTCAATCAAAAATCGAAGCGATATAAAGAATAATTGTAAGTGTAACTTGGTTGTATGAACTTGGAGGAGGGGGAGAGTTGTTAGTTGGTAGTTATGGTCGTTGACTAGGCGCGTCAAAGGACCGGTATTAGCGTAATG
>SMSR01013658.1:0-12869 GCA_019453355.1 Ceratina japonica | reverse complement strand
CGATTTTCCTTTCTTATTTGGAAAAAGTCACTCGTACAGGAAACAAGATATTTTTTTATCTAGATATTTTTTATCATATATAAGACGTCAATTTTTCCAATAAACAACCTCTTTCGTTTCAATTGAAAAAAATAATTGCGCTATAAATGCAGATTTTGCAAAGCAGGATTTCTGCAAAGCGATGCAAGGGACCCTCATTAATATTAGCGGCACGGTTATATGTAAATAGAAAATACCGGGAGATATGATAATGCCGGAATGATCGCGGATCCCGAAGGAGTAATGGCGCGGCCGGATTAAATCTTTTCCGCAGATTGCGCCGCGACTTGAATCGAAATGCGAAGTACAATCGACGGGGAAGGAGCGAGAGGAGGTTGGATCCTCCTTCAGCCGTTTCGTACAATGCCATATTATATTCGTGTATTATTCGATAATCGAGCACTAGAACGCGTAACGAGGGCATCGCCGTTCCCAGACGTATTACTTTTTAATTGCCGTATAATACGCTCTCCGCTCGTGCAGTTCAATAATTGCATTATAATATCAGCCCCAGTCATCAATTCCCAGTTTTTCGTTCGAGTACCAACGCCACTGTCGGAGATACCAGGGACAGAAGTAAATGCGTTTATAAGGGAGGCGCGATTTTCCATAAACTAATGCATTTTTTATGACAATTCGTATTTATCATGAATTTGAAGGTCCACAGTTTTATATATAATTTATAATAATTTTTATTGACGATTTGCATCAATTTTTCATCCATTCAGTCTTTCATACTATTCTCCCTCATCACATTCCGTCCCTCTCCCCTTCGCATCCAAAATAATAACATAACTTTATTATTGGTGATTTGCATCGAATTTTTCATCCATTCACACTATTCTCCATCATTTCATTCCACCCTTCTTCCCTTCGCATCCAAAATAATAATATAACTTTCTTGTATTTTTTATTTGGGCACGTAATTGATTAAAAAATTGTTTCTCTTGAATTGTTTCAGGTTAAACTCGATAAGAGCCACAACGGCAAACTCTCGAGGGTCATCCACATCAGGAACATTCCAAACGAGGTTTCTGAGAATGAGATCATCCAGCTTGGTGTCCCATTCGGCCGCGTCACAAAAGTCCTCGTCCTCAAAGGAAAAAATCAGGTAAGAGACAACAAAAAATTAAATGCAGAACAATAAAAAAGTGAAAGCTGCGGTTAGTCGTACTCTTTCGGGACGGCGAGATCGTATGATTGAATAACAATTAATTAACGTGATAATAGGGCTTTTGTACTGTATCACCCTTTACCGTAATACATCATCGAATTAAAAGTGAAACGAAACGATAATTGCGCGTCGCATTAATTATTCGCATAGGCCAGTTCCGAATATCGATTTCATACGGGATATAGTAATTAGCCGAGATATTAGCTAATTCTTCGGAATTATCAATTAATGCTAATTACTAATTAAATTCCAACGCTCGATATTTACCCCCCCTCGAGCAAGAATCTAATTGACTGTCGAAATTGTTTAACTGAAATCTTTTCCAAAATCAATTATTCCCTGTTTAATCAACTTTTATTTCAAATCTATTCATTAGCTTAATTAAATTTTACTGAGAATCGATATTGGCATAATTTATTTCTGATTGAAATTCGACACGATTAATAAACTATTTGCAAGTACAGTGATTTCAATAAAATAAGTCAATATAATAAGTAAATAATAAGCAAAATGTGTAATACTATAAAATTTCATTAAATCGTGAGGACGAACCGTGATGGAATCCAATTTCCGCGGTTCAGACTGCAAGTAATAACAGTATAAGATTAAGATTCGCGTAATTGTGAATGGAACAACTTCTCACTTGCTCGCTTGCGAGTCCATCTGGCAATCGGAACAAAGCTTAGCGGTAACCAACTTAACCGTAAACTTGGGAATCAAAGCAAAACGCGTTCAGTTGTGCGAGGGGACCGGCGAGCATAAGGGGTGGGATAGGGGTTGGTTGGTTGGGAATAGCCGGCGGGGGTGGAAACTCGATTTACTTAGCACAGCCGGCCGTACTCTCTCTACGTAGTACGTAGTATAGTTCATCATCCAACGTCCAACGCGATGCCACCGCGCTGTTCCGCTTTGATGCACGCGTTTCCCTATCCAATTCTCTCCCTCTCTCTCTCTCTCTCTCTCTCGCTCTCTCGTTCTCTTCCCTGTCTGTCTGCTGTAATCGTTGCAACAATGCGACTCGGCCTGCCTGTTTTGCGCTCTCGCATGTAATTGACAAGTTCCCTCCGCGGCTCCCATCGAGTTTAACGGTAATAATCTAAATCTAACCCTTTGGAGGCGAGATGATGAAATTGTCTTAGGCTGAAGCTTGCTTAGATGGAATAATTCACAGGATTTCAGTTTTGGCTTGAGGAGAATTGTTTTCGGAAATTGCCATTTTCTGATTTAGGATGATAGCAGTTGATGAATTTGCTAGAGGAATTATAATTATAGAAATGTTAAAGAATAATATTGTGTTTAGTAATCATTAGAATCTTGATTTGGTTATTCTGGTATAAATTTCAATTGAGAGTATTATATATAATTATTATACCAAGAATACGTAGGAATTCTAATGATATACCAAAATGATGAAATGGAGGCGAGATGATGAAATTTTCTTAGGCTGAAGCTTGCTTAGATGGAATAATTCACAGGATTTCAGTTTTGGCTTGAGGAGAATTGTTTTCGGAAATTGCCATTTTCTGATTTAGGATGATAGCAGCAGTTGATGAATTTGCTAGAGGAATTATAATTATAGAAATGTTAAAGAATAATATTGTGTTTAGTAATCATTAGAATTTTGATTTGGTTATTCTGGTATAAATTTCAATTGAGAGTATTATATACATATAATTCTTATACCAAGAATACGTAGGAATTCTAATGATATACCAATGTTTTCGGAAATGGCGATTTTCTGTCTTAGAATGATAGCAGGAGTTGATGAATTTGCTAAAGGAATTATTATAGAAATATTAAGGAATAAGACTGTATTTAGAAATCATTAGAATTTTGATTTGGTTATCCTGGTACAAATTTCAATTGAGAATATAACATTATATAAGTAATATATCAAGAATGTATTCGAATTCTAACAATATACAAAAATTTCCAAGTAAACCGGAAATGGTCATTGCATTTTCTCGGTAATACCTTTTTTTATTCGAAACAGAATGAAAAATGAATTGCGAATTTAACTCGATCGAGATTAAATCGTCATTAAAGACGTTGGGAATTGCGTGACTTGAGGGGTAGAGGGATGGAACGGTTGCGTGCGATCGATTTCTTTAATATGTGTGTGTGTGTATCGCATGTAACGGGCTCGTTCACTGTTGAATCCCCGTCTTGGAAATTCGCGACCCAGTTCCGTGGAAACAAAAATAGAGTAACGTTTGCCAAAAAAAATCATATCTCTCTCTCTCTCTCTCTTTCTCTCTAAAAAGCCTCCTAATTAAACCTGTGTGTCTAATTAAGAAAATGAGCCGAGAAACGGATCGAAAATCCCCAGCTTGCCCCCTTCCCGGTTGTCTCTATTTTTCCTCCGGGAATTTCATTTCTGATTTCTTGTTTTTTAATTACTACTTGCGTTAATTACGTTAATACATTGAATAGTGGGCCGGGTTTGCGAAACACTCAACGCACCACTTCACGAATGCGTCTATTTTTTACAGGGAACAGGTTTTGTTCCACGGATTCTCATTTTGGTAATTAAATAATTTAGCCACGAGCTTGCCTAATTTTTCTTTTCTCTTTTTTTCTGTTTGCGTATAAGCAGGTTTGGCTACAATTTGGCTACTTTAAGACGAGAATTAGAAATTCTATTCTGGTCTAGTTCATTCTAATTATTATTAATTATTAAACTAGTAAAATTAGAATATAAAGTTCAGTTATTAAACTATACAAGTATTGTTCAATTTATCTAAATACTAAAATTCATTATTCAGTTTGTCTGCTTAATAAAATGTATCATTCAATCATATTATTTTTTGTACTATAAAATAATTTCATCAGATGATACTAATTGCTTCATTTAATTCATACGAACTTTTATATAAAATTGACTATATGCGATAACGAGTATGATTTAGTTTTATTCTGAAAACTGTTGGTACATTTTTTATTCCTAACGCGAATGGCTTTCATATAAAAAATGGGTAGAATAAAAAATGTTTGGCAGAGGAAGATAGGAATATATATATATAGAGAGAGAGGAAGCAACGGATTCAGTTTCCGACGCTCGTTAAGCTCGTTGCTCGTCGTTCCTCGCTTCCGGCCTCTTGGCCCCGTTTCCCTCCACTGCGTTTTCGTCTCCTAACCCTTCCGAAATTACCGAAACACAACCCTTTTTCGTTCCACCGCCCGAACTTCTTCTATCCCATAAACAAACCCCGAAACAAACAGATAAGAAGAGAGACAGAAACTTGTAATCAAGATTTTCAAAATTCGAATACTTGGGGTGACTCACCTTGTATTTTCCAATAAATGTATTATAATTGGGAATATTATATAGGATTAGGAATGGAATAAGAATAGGAATAAGAATATTATATAGGAATAGGAATTTGAGTTGAATTAATGAATTTTCTAATGGATCTCGTTAAAAAGAAATGGGAATTTTCTGATAAGTTCGCGGTTCGATTTCCCTAGAGATACTCGAGGGACTTGGGTTGCCTACTTGGCTTAACTAGTTCCATCAAAAGTCGCGGTGTTACGCTCAGAGAACTTTTTCTCGATCATTATTACCATGTCATTATCAATTGGAATCTACTAAAGAAATCAGTTTTAAATTTGCCAATAAAAGTAGAATCGGGGCGTCAGTAAAACTGACTCGGTGTATCGGTAACAGTGGAATCGAACGGGATTTAGGCTGGGCGAGTCAATCTCGTTCGGAGACGGGTAACTTTTCAATTTTCCGTCGTCGGACTTTGGCGGCCGTGTGCGAGGGGGGACCCCAGTGTCGAAACACGTGTGTGCGAGCCTCGCTCAATTTCCTCACTCACTGCCTACGCATACACTCCTCTCCATAAACCAGAAACTGACGACAGAAATACCTAAAGCGAATTTTCTACAAATAATAATGAATTTTTTATCGTAGAAAAGTTTAGGTGAAGTTTAGATAAATTGAATTAGAATTCAGTGGAAAATCATACTAATTGATTTTTATAGCTTTGATATTCTTTACGCAATAATTAGTACAATTAAAATTGTAATAACTATCCACGTTATATTATTAAAAAGATTTTTATAACTTTGATATTCTTTACGCAATAATTAGTACAATTAAAATTGTAATAACTATCCACATTGTATTATTAAAAAAATGTACATTCTTTACTTAAGAAAATAATAAAAATCAGGAATTCATATACAATAATAAATGCATATTATAGTTAGATAGCAATAATTAGTTGTTAAAGGAAATTGGAAATTGTTGACAACTTGTGGAGAGGAGTGTACCTATTCGTGGACGTAAAGGATGAAGGGTGGCAGGGGGGGTCCGAGGGGGGGTCGGTGGCTCGATTTATCACGAGCCTGTAATTGAACGGAAGCAATTTATTAATCGGCCTCGCGCGAGATCGATTCTGTGCTCGAGGCGAGCTGGAAAAGTGTACACGTGAAGGGATAACTTGTGTCCAAACTGTTTTCAAATCTTTATCATTGTCTTATCTTGATTACTATAGAATCGACCATGAAAATATCAGCTATACAAATTTATTAGTTATTCTCTTTTTAATTGTTATAGAATCGAGCATTAAAATCAAGTATAATGAAACAAAAATGTAGTAGTTATTGTATTTTGATTACTATACTTGAATTAATGAATATAACTGTACATGAATGTTGAATTAATGAATGTAACTATATATAAGCGTTAGATTAAAATTTTTATCATTGTCCTATCCTGATTACTATAGAATCGACCATGAAAATATCAGCTATACTAATGTATTAGTTATTCTGTTTTATTTATTATAGAATCGAGCATTAAAATCAAGTATAATGAAACAAAATTGTAGTAGTTATTGTATTTTGATTACTATACTTGAATTAATAAATATAACTGTACATGAATGTTGAATTAATGAATGTTGAATTAATGAATGTAACTATATATAAGGGTTAGATTAAAATTTTTAATAGTCAAAAGAAATTATGGAAATGATTAGAATCGATGAGTTTAAGATACGTGAAAGACGCGAAGTTTGGGTGGCTGGGGTCATTTGTAAATAGGAAGTTTGGGAAGTCGAGGTTTCGACGATGAGAATCGTTCCAGACCGCTTGAACGTTTTAATAAACGTTTTTCAGCCTCGTCCCACGAAATGAAACATTTTCCACCGATCCCACCACCGAAATGGACTCTCCACCCTTTCTTGCCCTCTCTTCACCTTTATAAGTCTGTTTTTCTGGCCCCGCAAAAAACCAAACAGATACTTCACGACGGTATTACGATTCTCAAAATTCCTTCAGGATTTTTTGTTAATTAACGCAGTTAATATTTTATATAAACAATTTTGCAATTTTCACATCGGAATTCCAGAAAATTAAATTCTTTTCCTATTACATAAATTCTTTTTTATTTAAAAACAAGCAGAAGGAACCAATGAATATTTCATAAAAAAAGAATTTTGCTATTTCCATATTCCGAAATAAATTCCATATCGAAATTCCTGAAAATTGAATCAATTTTTCATTAGATAAATTCTGAATTCGAGGTGAATTGGAAGGAAGTGAATCAAATATTCAGTTAGTCCGTAAAAGCTGGAACAATGGTCGAAGGCGAGAAATGGAAAAGGTTCAGCCGGTTAATCGCGTTAATTAGCAATTAAACGATCTCTCTCTCTCTCTCATCCGGTTTAACGATGAACGCGTTCGTGTAACGAAAACGGCAAACGGCTGGTGAAGCGATAATGCCGCGATATCTCGATTCATTAACAACGTCCGCTGTTAACCAGTCGTCCGCTAACTTTACAATACGATCCGCAATTAAATTCGATACGTGTATCGCGATACCAAATCGTACCTCGGCTCTCATCCTAACCCTGCCATCTTAAACCACAGCATTGCTTTGCTGTTCTCTACTTATTTCACGTTTTTTTAGAATCATCGATTATATTATTTAGTATGAATATATTTGGGTCGAATCAATATTTTTTATTCTGAAGAAAATTGAAATTTCTTATTTATACAAAAATTTGTGGTATTGAAATTTTACTTCATTCTTTCAATTTTACAGAACAGAAAAAATCACAGTTGTTGTATAATTTATTATATTGAATGGTTTTGTTGGATAGATAGAAATGCATTAATTAACGATTATTTACCCAAATCTTTGGTTGAACGTAATAACCGTTACATTGGAATGATATTTCTCAGAGTAAGAGTAAGTAGAGGGGATGTGGTTCGTGATTAAATCTCTGACTATAATTCCGCGCGAATTAGGTCTGAAGTAGCCGGAGGAGGGGTAGAAGGGTCTCGAGAGTCGTCTAATATCGCGATAAGGGGTGAACGAACCCCTCGACGCCAGGTGCAAAAAAATAACCGATTGGTCTTAATTAGGATTCATGTTGAAGCAATCTACGGGGAAAAAACTATCACTTGGACTAATGATTCGTTCCATAAAATAATTCACTCTGTCGTAATGTTTAGTAGAAAATAAAAATCTGATTAGGTTAATAAGAATTTTAGATTATGATAGAATTCTTGGAGGATTGAATTTAATGACATTTGTAAAAAACTGAGATTATTAGATATCAAAGTTCATTGAGGAGCTTAGAATCATTGTTACTTCTAATTAGGATTTTTGTGAAAAAATCTGCTGAATTTAATCGACACGATTTCTATTCTAATTCTAAGATTCCATTTCCACTTGTATAAAAATTGTACAAAAATCGTAATAAAATGAAGCATTGAACTATTGTATGAATATTAAGTATTGAATAGTAGGGGAGGCTTTCTCAAGTCGAGATTGGCCGGCTAACACGAGGCTTTAATCGGATCCCATCCTGTTTGCGATTGGATTAAAGTAACTCGCTTAGGAGCCAGCCTCGGGTCAACCTCGCCATTGAGTCTGTCCCTTTAATTCTGGCTACCAAGGTTACCAATCAACCTTCCGTCAATTCCTCCTACCAAATCGATTTCCCTCAAACAAAAAATCAAGCAATTTTACGTTCAAGGTTGCTCTAGCTCTTTGATTATTTAGAAATTTGTACAAAATTGCAATGGAATAGATCAGGAGAAAATTTGGATGTGCCATGTGAACAGATCGATTTCCCTCAAACAAAAAATCAAGCAATTTTACGTTCAAGGTTGCTCTAGCTCTTTGATTATTTAGAAATTTGAACAAAATTGCAATAGAATAGATTAGGAGAAAATTTAGATGTGCTTTTTCGAAATTCTGAGGACGAGCAACCGTGGTATTAAATTCGGCTAAGAAATAAAACGACTGAATAACATATTATCAATCCTTGAATCGCAGAACGGCTCGTAATTAATAAGCGGAGTTACGGGTCTCTTAATTAACAACAGAGAGAGTTTCCACGCAACAATTAGAATTCCTTCGCTCGTAGCAAGGGGATTAACAATCAGCGATTCTCGTTTAACGCAATCGTAAAATTAATGCCGGTCCCTCGTAGCATAATACAATAAACCCTCTGAGAACAATGTAATTCGGTTGAAAGTTGCAAACAATACAATCACGTTAGACCATAAACCCCGGCCTCGAGCCCCTTAATCCTTTTCCAAACGTTAAAAACGTCCACAGACAGAGAACCCTGGCTGCCTCATAAAACCGTGAGGACTCACTCCGATTCACGCCTCATAAAATACTCGCAAATATCAAACGCATAAAAGGCAGACGTGTATCTAAAACGAAATAAACATTCGCGTACGAAAAAAAACAATTCCTCGAATTTTTATAATATATTTTATTGTGTAATAAAAATCTGTATACAATTTTTATTTATTTACACTTCTATACTATTTATTTACAATTCTATTTATTTACAATCCTATACTATTTATTTAAAATTCTGTACTATTTATTTACAATTCTATACTATTTATTTACAATTCTATTTATTTACAATTCTATACTATTTATTTCAAATTCTGTACTATTTATTTACAATTCTATACTATTTATTTCCAATTCTGTACTATTTATTTACAATTCTATACTAGTTATTTACAATTCTATTTATTTACAATTCTGTACTATTTATTTACAATTCTGTACTATTTATTTACAATTCTATACTATTTATTTACAATTCTATACTATTTATTTACAATTCTATTTATTCGCAATTAATTAATTCAATCTTTCTATCCATTAAATTCAACCAATAAAAATCAGATCGACATTTAATTCAATTCGACCCTTCAGATCAACGATTTAAACTTGACACGATTGACACACATTTAACGTATTGCAAACAAGACTCTGCTGTCAGTTCAGTATAATTAACGTCGAGTAATTAAGTAAAAAAAATGCAGCAGTGATTACGAGGTGCTTGAAGCGTTTTAAATTCGCAAGGAAACTCGGGGGATGGGCGAAGGGGGCGAGTCGCGGAGGTTATAAACAATGGTTACACCCCGTACATAACGCGGCGTCAAATTATCAAGATATATATTCCAACCCTCTCTCGGTATTCGAACGAGCGAGGGAGGAAGCGCGGGGAAAGGGGGAGAGGGTGGTGGCCGGGAACTCGGCGCAGACACTCGGCCCCATTGCACCCTGGGGTCCGTATTAATGATATAATATTTCTTTGATTCACCGGGAAGCTTCCACCCTTAACAACCCCCGGCCGCGTCTCCTCCACCCCCGCCGCGTCGGCCCGTCTCTCGTTTTAAACGGAGAAAAACCCGGGGCTGGGCCGAAGTAAAGGGGATGGAGTTCAAACGTGATCCCTTATAGCCCGGATAAATTACGTTCGTGCTACCACCAACCCACCCGTCTCTCTCCGACCCTCCGTCGTCGTCGTCGTCGTCGTCGTCGTCGTCGTCGACGAGCAAACAAGTCGGTATCGCCGAGACGGTTCCGTCCTCCCCGACGAGTTTATTTAAATCAGAAATAACTCCGCTTCCTCCTTATGTACCAACCCTGTCAGACCTCCGCAAGGGTGGAGTCATTCATCCCTTAAACGCTATGAATTATATTTGGTGTAATAACGATTCTGATCAGAAATTAATTTATTGCATGTGTTCATATGCAATCAGATTTTATATATACATATATGTGCTATCTTATTTATATGCAATCAGATTTGATATAGTATGTATATATTGATTTATATATATATTATATAAAATAGATAGATTTTGATAGATAGATAGATTGATTTTTCATATTTAGTCGCATAATAAAAATCCTGACAATGAATCAATCCAAAATACACGTAATTCGCTAACACAATTAATTAATCTCGTTATTATGTATTATTTATCGACGTCAAACACTGGTAAATATGTATTAATTATTGGTATCAAAAATCGATCTGAATCTGCGTTAAGCCGTGAATGAAAAAGCTCGGAGAACCGCATTAACGGAATTGAAATTTCACCCGCGAATTAACCTCGTCCCTGGATCATCTAATTATTCAGCATCATTCTGATTCATCACCGTGTCACGAGAGAGGCGAACCTCCCAGCCCTGCTCCTCCTCGCCCGCTTTTGTTCGTTTCGCGGCACTCGGCGTCCGCGAATGATTTATTATAAGCAGCTTCGCGTCCGATGAAAACCATAATGCATAAGAGGGTCCGGGGACGGCCGGGAGGGGTTGTATATCGAGTTTTGCGAGAGCGTGAGAACCGTCAGCCATTGTGGACTCTATGGAAACACGAGCTTTAAACCGAAAACCGGGGCCGACGGATAATCCTCTTAGTCTCTCTGCACCCTTCCGTGTATGTATGTATGTATGTATGTTTGTTTGTACGTATCTATGTTTGTATATATGTAAGCATTTTTGTATGTATGGATGGATGCATGTATGTATGGACGTGTGGACGTGTATTCGTTCGGCCCCGCGTGTTTATTAATTTGTTTTTTTCATTTCGAGTAAATCGGATCTGGATCGGTATTCCATTTCTGGGCCGAAGTAAAAATGTTCCCGGTCGATTACCATTTATTGGAAACCGAACAGTGGGCCTCGGATTAAATCAGACATTATGATGTTGTATAAGTAATGTTTCGGCGATTCGATGGGTTCGGTGAATTTATTAATTCTTCGATTTAATTAAAATGGGTGGAACGTTTCGTTCTGGGAAATAATGTTCTCAGAATCATGAATTATTGCATGCACCATTATATGAAATATATAATACATCAATTATATTCTATAAAATCAGTATAAATCCCATGAGATTAGAGTACCGATTTTGTTAATAATAACAAAAGAAAGAAATGGGTTAAAAGGTGGAAATCTGCTACTCTGGGGTTTTTTTTTTACTAGGGCTTCGATTCCTCGTTTCCTCTCTGTTCCCAACCCCTTGGGGACACCTTTACCGTGTGCGTGTTACTAGTTAGGTGTGCCAGCACCCACCCTCCCTTTTACCTACCTTCTCTCCACCCTTCGATGAAAAAAAAGTTTCCTGAAACTTTTTCATCCCCCTCGACTTCCGTGCGCGGGACTACTTGGGGCTTGACAAATCCCTCGCTGGCTGTGCTTCCTTCTTTTTCGTTTGAATAAGTCGCCGTAAGGTGAATGAAACTAATTCCGGAGTTCACGGCTGCGAAATGAATTCCGTTTCGAAATTTACACGACTCTTCTATTAAATATAAATTGTTTATAATTTAGTGTCCTATTTCTTCGTTTATTATGTTGTTTATAATTTAGTGTTTCCTTTCTTGGTTTATTATTTTATAATTATTATTTATAGTTCAGTGTTTCATTTCTTGGTTTATTATGTTATTTATAATTTAGTGTTTCCTTTCTTGGTTTATTAATTTCTAATTATTATTTATAATTCAGTGTTTCATTTCTTGGTTTATTATATTATTTATAATTCAGTCTTTCATTTCTTAGTTTACTATATTATTTATAATATTCTATTAAAATTTTTAAGAAATGCAATAATTATATATGATTCTTACCTAATTTGATGAAAACGAAAATTAAAAAAAAAAAGGTATCCAATTCTTAGTAAATTAAATAGTGAAAGTAATAAATCGGGGAAGTCGTCGAAGCGTAGGAAACATCGGCTTGGAAGAAAGTTGGTGGAAATATATTGTTGGTCTCGGTCAGGAGTCCGCAGAGGATTTCAGCGCGTGAATAAATTTTGATCGAGCCGCGGCCGGGAAAGGGAGGCGAGTCTCTCTTCTCGTGGCACCGAGGAAAACAGGGCGGTGGACGGGGGTGGGCCGGCGGGGGAAAAGAGGGATGATCTTTCCTGGCCCGAGGACAGAAGCGGCTTTCCTCGCTGATCCTCCGGGACGTCCTGCCCTGTAAAACTTCCACGTACCCGTGTACAGTTCCCGCCAAACATTCCTCTTACAACGATACATACGACTCCTCTACCGATCTCTTCTGTTGCAATTTTTACCAGACCAGAAATTCGATCCTTATAAAATTCGTAGAAACTTTGTATAAATTTCTATTAATTCCATTTTGTGCAAATTTTTATTAACTTAATATTGCACAAATTTCTATGAACATAATTTCGTATAAATTTGTATACAAGATCAAAATTCTCTATAAATAATCAGATATTATTTTTCTTTAAAACAATTGTAATAAAAGAAAGTCTGCATTCTCTTGAAGAATATAATAAACCAGAGTGCATGAAGTTTTGAGATTTGATTTCTTACAAAAGTTTGAGAAGAAATAGCAGAGACCGAA
>SMSR01013656.1:0-12465 GCA_019453355.1 Ceratina japonica | reverse complement strand
GTCCGGACGCGAAAAACGACGTCCAGATTCCGTTAATGGAACGTTCAGACGACGGAACAGACGTAACGATTCGACAAAGAGAGGTGGACGTAACGCGGTCCGTTCGGTCCCTGGGAACAATGGACAGAAACGAAAAGGACGACGGAGAGGAGAGGGTGTCACGGGGTCGTAGGTGACGTCCTCTCGGCCGGGCCCGGCCCGGAAACCATTTTAATCTCCGCTATAAAGTTCGCAATCATCGCGAATAAAAGGGAGCAGATTACGACCTAAAATCGTGCTTTGGTGTCCTCGTCTCGCCCGGCCTCCGGGAAATTAAAACGTCTCGATGGCCGGCGGCGGCCCGCGACGCGGCCGACTCCCCTTCTCTCGCTTTACGCCCTCTTTCGTCGTCGTCGTCGTCGTCGTGACCCGTTTGCCTCGTGCACCCTTCGAAACTTCGTCGCGCAAATTGATACGGCGTTCGGTCCGAGTCGTCTCCGTTCGAACCGAGAGATTCTAGACGAGTTTTCGTCGGAAGCGGGGTCGACGATCCCGAAACGTTTCCCCCGTGCGTCTCCCGTTCGAAAGGGAACCGGTAAAAGACTTTCGAACTAATGGCGAGGGCTCGACTCCTCCGCGCGACGCGCGGCTCCCGCTTTGTTCGTATACAAAGAAGAATGGAGACGGAAAACTTTCCCGTCCCGGTCCATCGATTCTCTCTCCCTGCTTTTCCCTCTGTTCTTCTCCTAGCTTCTATTTTTATTCCACCCGGAGCGACCGGTTTTATAGGCTTTTCCTTTCTACCGGACGACGATTCGAACGAGAACTAGTTCGCGTGGCATCGGTACTACAGCCATTTAAAACGATATCGATTCCGGCGTCTACGCGTTCCCTGCCTTTCGCGTTTCCGAGCCAGGGACGACGGGGTGAAGGACGCGTTCTCAAAAAATACCGATACACTGCGGGGGCGGCCGGTACACGTGTTGCGTAACTAGACCGTGGATTCTTCTACTCGTCCCTTCGGACATTCGGTTTAGGAACGATTCAATTGACGACGAATCGACCGATCACTCTCGAACCATTCGAGACAGAAGAAAATCGTGATCATTTCTTGTCGTCGTAGATACAGGGTGGTCCATGATGTAAATATAAGAGGTGTGTTCTTGCGCATCCTTCCAGANAGCGGGACACATTGAAATTTCAATATGTATGTATATATCGAAATTTCAATGTATCTCGCTAGGGAACGCACACAAACACGAAGGTGGCTAAACTTCACTGTCCGCGATTGTACAGCGACTGTACTAGTGGTAGGAGAGCAGCGCCCTCACTAACGTTGTACACTGCTTGGCCCAAATTTGGGCGACTCAGTGCTCTAAACACGCGCAGAAATTTGTACTCATTTGCGACTATGACATGTGTGATGTTGCGCGACATCGAATACGCTCGATAAACGACCTAACATTGCGCTATGATACTCGTCGAACCATTCCTCCACTTCGGGCGCCTGATTCGCCCAAAAATGGGCACCAGCTCTCCAAGACACGCGGCAACTTACTTCTCGCGTGTTTAGGCGAGCCGTTGTAGTGACGAGATGAGACGTTCACCCAAACATTTTTCCGTGTATAAGAAACATACATGAATTTTTTCAATATTTTTTTCTAGAGGTTTTTAAGAGAAAATACAGCTTGAAAAAGCCGACGTCACGTATGATTCTTACGAGGATAAGGGTTATCGTTTCGTACATAAAAAGTATTATAGAAATAAATTTAAGTACACTTTAAGGCACCCTAAGAAATAGGCGTATTCATTATCTTGCGTAGATTCATTGCGGAGATTTGTGTGAATGCAATGAAATGTGCTTTGCAGTAGTTGAAGAGTTCACCGAAATTGAAAAATAATTCAGAGTGCAAAGGGTTAAACCTTTAACAGATCGGATTCGTTCGTTTTTACTCGGCAGTTCTATTCCTAGACGGTTTTCCCTCGTTTTCCTCTGCCCGGTCGGTCATTTCCTGTTGACGATCAAATTAATCGTCTGGTTGAATCTTGACCGGTTTCAGCGGCCGCGCAAGGGGTTCTCGTTTTCAACGGAAAAGCGTTGCTACGTGTTGCTACACGGAATAAGTCCGGCGGGGAAGGAAGCGTGTTTCTCCCCCTGCGTGTTCCTCTACTTGTGTTCGCGGAGGGTGCCCGGACGAGGGGCCGGCCAGGGCGGAGGGTGAGTCAGGGTGCCGAGGCATTATAGTGCCGCTACAAATCATAGGGCAGGCCCCTGTAACGCGTACGTGTGACTCGAGGTCGTCTGTGTACGGGTGGAAGGGTCGGCTGACAGTGGGACGTTACACGGTCTGTGTACTGTATATTCCGTTGGGCGCAGGGGTGGCCGGCACCCCCGAAAACTGCCACCCGACGAGGGGCCACCGGGATTGGCGTACACGTCGTTACTGTGTCCCCTTTCGCCCTTCGGCGTACGAGCATTTTTTTTTTTCACTCGTCTCGCTTCTAGAACGTTCCGCGACGTCGTTGGTTCAAAAAGCGAAATCGTTCGGAGAACAGGAAGTCGGTGGACCATGTGAAGTTCGTCGAACGATCGATTAATCGTTGTCTATACGAAAGAAATTCACGCGCTGATTTAAGGAGGTTCGAGAATCGGGAGTTCCTGCGGGGGAGCTGAAGCGGCAACGGGGTACTCTATACTTTTATGAGTTGTGACGTCACACATACTANCTTTGCAGTAGTTGAAGAGTTCACCGAAATTGAAAAATAATTCAGAGTGCGAAGGGTTAAACCTTTAACAGATCGGATTCGTTCGTTTGTACTCGGCGGTTCTATTCCTAGACTTTTCCTTTCCTTTTCCCTCGTTTTCCTCTGCCCGGTCGGTCATTTCCTGTTGACGATCAAATTAATCGTCTGGTTGAATCTTGACCGGTTTCAGCGGCCGCGCAAGGGTTCTGGTTTTCAACGGAAAAGCGTTGCTACGTGTTGCTACACGGAATAAGTCCGGCGGGGAAGGAAGCGTGTTTCTCCCCCTGCGTGTTCCTCTACTTGTGTTCGCGGAGGGTGCCCGGGCGAGGGGCCGGCCAGGGCGGAGGGTGAGTCAGGGTGCCGAGGCATTATAGTGCCGCTACAAATCATAGGGCAGGCCCCTGTAACGCGTACGTGTGACTCGAGGTCGTCTGTGTACGGGTGGAAGGGTCGGCTGACAGTGGGACGTTACACGGTCTGTGTACTGTATATTCCGTTGGGCGCAGGGGTGGCCGGCACCCCCGAAAACTGCCACCCGACGAGGGGCCACCGGGATTGGCGTACACGTCGTTACTGTGTCCCCTTTCGCCCTTCGGCGTACGAGCATTTTTTTTTTTCACTCGTCTCGCTTCTAGAACGTTCCGCGACGTCGTTGGTTCAAAAAGCGAAATCGTTCGGAGAACAGGAAGTCGGTGGACCATGTGAAGTTCGTCGAACGATCGATTAATCGTTGTCTATACGAAAGAAATTCACGCGCTGATTTAAGGAGGTTCGAGAATCGGGAGTTCCTGCGGGGGAGCTGAAGCGGCAACGGGGTACTCTATACTTTTATGAGTTGTGACGTCACACATACTAACTTAAGGAGGTTCTACCGGTAATAGATCTAAAATAACGAATTTGACGAAAATTTACAGAGTTATAAATAAAAGCTTAATAAAGCTGTAGTTAAATTTTTGTGGGGTTTCATGGGTTTTGAAGCGAGAAAGAAATATTTTAATTTTTCCAATTTTAACATTGTGTCTTATGGAGAATCACATATTTATCGCAATATAAAACGAACTAAAATAACGATTCGTTTGAAAAAATTTGTAGAGATTGGAAAATAAATAACGAATGAATTGCAATTTTAAAAATGATGATTCATGGGATATAAGAGTCACAAAAAATTAATAATCTTGTAAAAATATTCATTATGTTTTCTCCGGCGTACATATGGCAACGTCGCCATATCACAGAGATATAATTTTAGATTTATAAGTATTTGCATAAAACATTCTATAATAAAATTTGGAGTTTAATCAACATGATAAATCTACTTAAATCTAATTATTTTGACAGTGCTTCTAAGAAATCGCATAACATTTTTAGTACTACTTTACTTCTTGTAACTTTGGCAATGCCTTCTTCATTCTTTCCTAAAAAGCTATAAACTGCGATCAATTTGTTACCTTTGTAGGCATTTACAATCATTTCGTATGTAATGCCAGCGTTAATAATTTTTTTTCTAGTATTGAGACTGGTACATTTATTCAGTGCTTGTAACTTTTGTAATTCACGAAGCAACATACCATTAGCAGTATCTTGCTCTATAATCGAGGTCCATTTTACATAAAATATTGACGGTAACCCCACTCTTTTTTCTTCAAAACTGTCCAATAAAGAAAGAATAGAACCACATTTGCTGCAAATTAGTTGCTCTGCAAGAGTTTGTACGTGAATTATCCTGCGGCCTTCAATAGGATCGACTTCTTTGCAATTCGAGTTATTTTTAAGGTTATGAATTCCGCTTTTTCCTTTCCATAATCGTTGGATGTTTTTTTCCAATTTGCTGCAGTTCGCGCCGCCTTTTGAAGACTTTAGCTGACACTAGTTTATCTTTCCAATAATATCTTGGTTGCTTTTCGCTCATTTTCCAATCGTATTCTATCAAGTCAAACGGTAAACAAGAAAGTATGGTATGGAAAATGTAACGTTGACAAATCTACGAAAGGTACTGCGCCAATCAAGCACAAGCTGTAACGTACATTGTTTTGACTACTTATGTACCGGTAACAGCCGCGTACATCATTCTTCCGAAAACTTCAAGTATTTACCGCGTGTTATTTTGAAAACCGTTGATCACAAGAAAAAAATACCAAGAATGATTGTTGTAGAGAATTTATCAATCTATAATTTCGATCTGATGCATATATATCGTCCGACCAATAGGAACTTAGATATTTGCGAAAAACAATTTAAATTGAAATCTTCAGAACTTTTCTCTCATCCCATGAAAGTTCACCAAAATTTAACAGACTCATTATTTAACCAATATCTACTCATACGCTTAATTTTAGATTTTTCGTAATTTTAAAACTGTTACCAGTAGAACCTCCTTAAGGTAGTTCTATAGCAAAACGACTTAACGATTAGAAAAATATGAAATTTAGCGTATGAGTAGGTTTTAATTAATGACTCAGCTAAATTTTGGTGAACTTTTAGTGCTTGATAAGAAAGTTAGAAAGATTTTAATTTAAATCGTTTTTTGTAAATATCCAAGTTTCTATTGGTCTGATGACGAATATGCATCAGATCGAAATTATAGATTAATAAATTCTCTTCAACAATTATTCTTGACGTTTTTTGCCTGCTACCAACTGTTTTCAAACTAACACGCGGCAAAAGTTGAAGCTTTCGAAGGCAAGCCGCATACGTAATGTTTTTGGAAACTTCAGCTTATCCAAAGTTTTACCGCGTGTTATTTTGAAAACAGTCGCTCGCAGGCAAAAAATGTCAAGAACGATTGTTGTAGAGAATTTATCGATCTACAATTTCGATCTGATGTATATACGTCGTCCGACCAATAGGAACTTAGATATTTGCGAAAAACGATTTGAATTGAAATCTTTATTACTTTTTTCTTAAGCTCTAAAAGTTCACCAAAATTTAATTGAGTCATTATTTAACTAAAACCTACTCATACACTAAATATCAGATTTTTCTAATCGTTAAGTCGTTTTGGTGTAGAACTACCTTAAGCACTCTAAAATTCCACAGAAGATAAAGTTCTTCGATCCAATACCAAAAATTTTCTACCGTTTCGAAATGTGTCCGAATATTTATGGACGTCACTGTATACAGGTCGGACGTTCCAAAAATTAAAAAATATCGAATCACACTCGACATAGGAGTTCCTGCGATAAAAACTGATGTCGAGTCGCACTCGACAAAGGAGTGCAAAGGGTGAAGGAACTGTGTTTCGTTGCGCGATCTTCTCACATATCTGCGCTCGCGATCGCCGAGGGGTAGGTACGATCGCGCGGATAATTCGCATGGTTATCGAGTTTGCGGTAGTTACCGTCGGAAATCCATTCAGGGGTGAATCGGGAGGGAGAGCGCAGTGCCACTGGCAGCTAGACGAATTTTCTACGATTCCATCCCGCTAATTTGCGATCGCGTAAACGCGATTGTTCCACCAAAAGATTGATACGGTAAGGTAAATACGAGGAGGGACACGTTGAAATTGTTTCGACTTGGAAATATGCTCGAAACAATTGACACGGAGCGTTAAGATAAATAGAAGAAAGGATATTAAAGGCATTTCGATTATTTGATCGGCCGATAGAATTCTACGGGCGGAAAGCGGATTCCGAGCAGACCGGGCGGGGGTAGGAAATATTCGAAGGGGAGGCACAAAGCCGATCACGCACCCCCGTCGCGCGAAGATTATATACACCGTGTCGAAAAATAAGCGTCCCCGTAATCCTTTCTCTCCGGGCGGAGGTTCGATTAATGAAAAAGTCGAGGCGTCGATATCTCCTCGTTGCCCGATTCATAAATTACAAGTTCGCCGGAATAGAGGAACGAGGAACCCGGTTTTTCGAGCTAATTGGAAGAGCGCCGTCCGAGGCTCGTAATTAATAGCTATCACCCCTCGCGACTTTTTTCCTCGCGCTTCCGCGATAACCTCGCGCGGGGGGGGGAAAANGATTATTTGATCGGCCGATAGAATTCTACGGGCGGAAAGCGGATTCCGAGCAGACCGGGCGGGGGTAGGAAATATTCGAAGGGGAGGCACAAAGCCGATCACGCACCCCCGTCGCGCGAAGATTATATACACCGTGTCGAAAAATAAGCGTCCCCGTAATCCTTTCTCTCCGGGCGGAGGTTCGATTAATGAAAAAGTCGAGGCGTCGATATCTCCTCGTTGCCCGATTCATAAATTACAAGTTCGCCGGAATAGAGGAACGAGGAACCCGGTTTTTCGAGCTAATTGGAAGAGCGCCGTCCGAGGCTCGTAATTAATAGCTATCACCCCTCGCGACTTTTTTCCTCGCGCTTCCGCGATAACCTCGCGCGGGGGTGGAAGAGGGGTGTCTGTGCGACGGGACGCGGGAGGTAACCCGCGGGAGCTCGTTGGCAAATTGCAAGGACGTGCTCGGACAGGAATGAAAAAGCGAAGAACGAGAGTTTCGGTAGAAAAGATATTCTAATGATCATTTGTCAATTCGACTATTGCTCGTAGAACGTTTTCATCGCGATAATCGGACCGAGAGGAGAGGGGGAACCGGCTCAGATGAAAATCTGATTTGCGGGAAACTCCATCCCGGGCCGGTGACTGGTTTTCATCTTGAGGCGATCGAACGCGGGGGAAAGGCTTCGGATCGTTTTTAGAGATTGGCTCTCCTCGAGGTAAGTACTCAGGTATTATTTCGATTCTCGACGCGAGGCAGAACCGCGAGGGCCGCGGGAGTTATAAAAGTTCCGCGGGCCGGGAATTTACGAGGCGCGTGCGAGCGCCAGATAAATATCTTACGGCTACGCGGGCGAGGAATACCGCGAGCTGATTTCACGTCCGCGATATACCCGCCGCCGGCAATTAACGAGATTTCAGCCAGAAACTTCGCCGAGGACCGTGCGAATCGCTAATTAACCGCGGTATATTTATTGCCGATCTTTGTTAACTACGATTCTTTCCTCGTACGTACAAACAATTATTTATTATTACGATCGATCGCATAAGGATTACGCCCGACGAGGAAGACGCTTTTTGAAAACGACGTCGTACGCAGAGACGAAAGCGAAAACTGGTTCAGCCGGCAATTTTCTCTTTGCAGAAGTTCGACTTTATTAAAGACCGATAACGGTGATGCATAAAGCGACTCGGTACGCAACAGCGTGCGCCATTTCCCAAGCTCTACTCGGGTTGGAACGGCGACCGACGTCTTACCGCTTTTACGGGAAATCGAGACCAGAAGGGTTGACGGAAAGCTATGACCCCGCTGGCGGCGTCTAGACTCTAGACAACCGTGGCCCCTTCGGGATTGATCCATCGATCTCGGACCTTGAGTGGACTGCGACGTGTATCGTTCGGCCGATTCTTAGCGATCAACCGCACGCGGCATTCCAGCAAGAGCTATCGATATGCACATAACAGAAGATATGTAACTACGGGCGAGCGTACAGCAACGCTCAAAAGCACGGTTTACGTAACGCGAATGTATAAAGACGACGGAGTCTCTTTCTTTAAGGAGGTTCTACCGGTAACAGTTTTAAAATTACGAAATATCTAAAATTTAGCGTATGAGTAGATTTTGGTTAAATAATGACTCTGTTAAATTTTTGTGAACTTTCATGAGATGAGAGAAAAGTTCTAAGATTTCAATTTCAATTGTTTTTCGCAAATATCTAAGTTTCTATTGGTCGGACGATATATATGCATAGGATCGAAATTATAGATTGATAAATTCTCTAGAATAATCATTCTTGGTATTTTTTTCTTGTGGGCAACGGTTTTCAAAATAACACGCGGTAAAAACTTGAAGTTTTCGGAAGAATGATGTACGCGGCTTTGCTCGAAATCTTAAAAGATAGTAGAAATCTGCAACTTTTAGACCTCAATTTTGAATTAACATCTAGTGTTTTTGTACAGTAATGTGTTAATAACATTACACGTAATAGTGCGCTATATACATACAATACAGCGTGTAAAACGAAGCAACTTTAAGTTTTTTTTTTTTTCGAAAATCAGTTCGGTAATCGGAGTTGTAAAAAGTTCTATAATATATTTTGTTATTTCAAGAATCAAATATATTTTTTTTATAATGATATCCAGTACTTTGAGTTTGTGGAGAACTACCTTAATCACGATTTAGTAAATCAAATTTATCCGTTCTTAGAATACGTTTGGAACGGTCTTAAAAAAGTGTCTGTGAAGTTGGCACGGCCTTCTATTAATAAATAAAAAATAATTATAGTTCTGATAGCACTTTTAGGAGTTCTAGAGTTCCTGACAAAAGTTAGAAACAGTTTCGCACTCTAAATGCAGAATTTTTCAAAAACAAAAAAGTCCGTGCTACTTCACATTCCAGCACTGACTTCTTTTCCTCTAAAGTACCAATATTTATTAAAAAATGCAATGTTTTTTTAGAGTCCCGGACAGTTCTCATCTAGTTTAGATAGAACATAAAGTTTCAAATCGATAGCTTCTTTTACTTATTACTAAATGAAAATTAACGGTGGTTGTATGTGTGTGTGGCAGAGAAAAATCGTATCAAAAGCAAGAGTGATTGATACAAACGTGTTTGCTAAAGTTGGTTATCGATAAAGCAACAATTTTATGAAAATCAAAGTTTTATATATTCTAAAAAGTCTATTTTACTAAAAATAATACTGAGACATATTTGTTCCATTTTTCTGATGAAAACGACATTGAACATGATACAATTTGAAAATTTTTTTATGGAAATTTATTATGCTAAGAAAAAATTTTTATTGATTCAATTAAATCGCGTGTTTGAGTACAGATGATCAAATAATTTTGTTGCAAGCGAGTAGACAATTTTATTGCCATAAAAAATGTTTCTTCAAGAAAGAAATGAAATATTTAATAAATCCATAACGATATTCTATCGAATTAAGTAAAGACGATATTGAACTTCTCAACTATTGTAACTCAAATAAAATTAAATTCATGTCAATAACTATTTTTTTTAAGCTACAAAATATTCGTACCTAAAGAATATTGCAATATGAAAGTACTGGAATATTGGAATATTAGGATATTACATCTCTAGAATAATGGAATATTGGATTATTGGATTATTGAAATATTAGAATATTGAAGTATTGGAATATTAAAGTACTTGAATATTGGAATATTAGAATATTACATCACAAGAATATTGGAATATTAGAATATTACATCACTAGAACATTGGAATATTAGAATATTGGAATAATAGAATATTACATCTCTAGAATAATGGTATAATGGAATATTGGAATATTGGAATATTGGAATATTGGATTATTAGAATATTGAAGTATTGGAATATTAAAGTACTTGAATATTGGAATATTAGAATATTACATCACAAGAATATTGGAATATTAGAATATTACATCACTAGAATATTGGAATATTCGAATATTGGAATATTAAAGTACTTGAATATTGGAATATAATATTGGAACAAATATTTTTTAGGTACGAATATTTTGTTGCTACAAAAAAATAGTTATTGACATGAATAAAGAATATTTGTTCAGTCAAATAAATATTCTATAAAACAAAATAAATAATTTATATATTCAGTGGATTCGAATTTAGTTGGAGAATCCGCCTTTTTCTATATAAATAAATACATGCACATATCTTTAAAATATTATTACTCGATCAAATGAATGTCACATTTTTGTAACAGAATATTAATGTCAAAAAGAACTATGGATATTATTAAGTAGATTCATCTGGTACATAGCAAGTCAAAAGCAAGTTATAGAAAAGGGGAGCTTGCTTGACTAGCGTACATGTTAATAACGGAGGTGATCTACTGCTGAAAGATGCAGATTTCGTTTATTATGTTTATATATTTCGTGATTCATAGTCACCCAATCTACCTAAATTTGCAATTAAAATATTCGTTAAATGTTTCTCTTTAATATGACATAAGTTTCATTCAAAACTGTCTGTCAATTCCTAATAAATTAGCGATAAAAGTCTAGGAAATCACTCTTTTCCATATGACTACATGTAAAATTGTAAAAATATCTATATTAATATCTCATCATTAAGGTATCCAAATGACTTAAACATTTTTTTGAGGTATCCTGGTATATTGTTATAGACTATCAAATTTTTTTTTGGAGAACTATCTCTTAATTCCTTAACCGGATGAACCTCCTTAAATACGCTAATTTTTTGACAACTTTAGCAGAGACGTTTTTATCAATCACTTTTTTGTTTCTAATACGGCCCGTTCCTCCGAACAGTGTTCACTCCGATCAACGATCGGATCGCGATCGGAACGGAACGAAGACCGGAGCAAGTGGAAACCGTACTTCGACAAATTTGCATTAAAATCGGCCTGTCCACCGGTTTCAGTCGAAGAAATAAATGTATTGACGCGCGAGCAGCCGCGGCTATGGTCGTCAGGGAAGATTTCATGTCTTTCCGCGTTATCGTTTGATACGCCTCGGATTAAGCCGTGAGCCAATTAACCGCGGCGGTGGAAATCGATAAAGATACAAGAAAGCCGGATAGCCGTTCGTTCGCGGAAAACATTATCGCGGGTGAAGCGGGGAGGTAGAGAGAGATCGATCGTAGGCCGAGGTTTCAAATCGCGCAGGTGCCTCGCTCGTAATTATTCGTTATCATTTAATTAATCGTTAAGACCGTTTGTTTATTTAGCGAGTCGATTAGCCGACTTCTTTCCATCGGTTTCTGCCGATTGGGATCCGAGCCGAAACTTATCGCCGCGGCAACACGATACTGAATAACAATTACTCCTTCTGCCACGAAGACATAACTTCGGCGTTGAACGAAACAACGAATAGATCTCGCTTCTATAGTGTTCGACGCAGGAAAAATTGACACGAGCCAAGGGACTGATTGTCCCGGGCTGTACGCGTCATTTTATAACGTTTGACCGAAGAGTATTTACCGGAGGAAAAGACAGGCCGGCGTTGGAACGAAGCGAAGGAAGAGTAAAATGGAGAGAAGGGAAAAGCCGTTACCTCAAATTACACGGCTCGTTTTATTATTTATCGCCGGCAATTTCTGCTTTCCACCACCGCAGCACGAGGAGGAGAGTCGCATCTCCCTCGATCGAACCATGATTTGTGCGAGCGGCTCGCGAATTCGTCGTAGATCAATCGACCGGCATAGATCACCGGCGACTCTACTCGCAATTTCCGCTCTAACTCCGATAGGAAAAAGGAAAAGGAATTGGAAAAAGCTCACGCGAGCCGGCCCCCGTTTCCGCGTGATATTTCAAAGGGAGAGGAGGGCTCGTGTCCCGTTAATTTTTCTCTCGCCTCTCTCCTTCCTTCCACCTTTCTTTTTAATTCGGCCCATTGTGCGCCGCTCTTCCATTCGCCGCCGCCGCCGTCGTCGTCGTCGTCGTCGTCGTTTGAAACGCGCGTCGTCTTATACACGGGTACTATATATATACACGTTTCCTGACATTTTCAGATATTCAATTACCGTGACACAAGATATTGCGGCCGAACCCCGCCGCAAAAACGTAATAAATCGCGTACCTACTACTTTATACGCCTCTCCCTATTCCTTACAGTACACCGAGACACGAAACTCGCTTGTATTTATTATATACCCAGCGACCATTTGCATCGTCGCTCATTTGCCGACACTCGAGTCGATCGTCAGACGAGTTGTCGATTATTATGTGAAACACGGCGACGCAAATGGGTCAATATTCCCATTACCGTGACGTATTCATAATTTGATTAGGCCGTTAA
>SMSR01013654.1:0-14641 GCA_019453355.1 Ceratina japonica | reverse complement strand
ACAACAACAACAACAACAACAACAATTGTCAAAGGTCGTTGAAATACGATTCATTAATGAATTATTTTTGGAAAGAATTCGACAAGGGTGTGTGTCGGTGAACGCGTATAGTAGTGTAGAGTAGTCGGGGAACGGGCAACGAGGAAATCGTTGTGGACCGGCGGCGTAACGTAAAGTTCTCACTTTTTCCGCCCGCTATCGCTTAAACCGGGCTACGCTCTCCGCATTTTAGTCGTTTCATTAGCGGAACGCCCGCCGTAACGTACCGCCGAGAATGTCGCTTCAAATTTCGCCTAACGAGACGAGAGCTTCCTCCCACGCTCTATTAGGATTTACCTTTCCGCTCTTACGTTTCTCGTCTGAAAATTGATGTACGGATCCGGGCGCTAAACGCACCGGAAATTCCCCATTTCAATATCCACCACCCTCCGATCGATTCGACCGCGAAAATTCGCTAAACGACGCCCTTAAAGCAAATTTTCTCCGGGGAAAAGTAGCAGCTCTCTCGCAATTTCTCCTCAGAATCAGAAAGTGTTTAAGAGACCCGATTTACTCGCTAAAGTACTTCTCTCCGAATACCTTCTCTCCGTGCTTTAAAGCTAAATTTCAAGATACATTCTACGTAAAATATTACATCTATTCTGTCGATTCTGTANTCTGAAAATTGATGTACGGATCCGGGCGCTAAACGCACCGGAAATTCCCCATTTCAATATCCACCACCCTCCGATCGATTCGACCGCGAAAATTCGCTAAACGACGCCCTTAAAGCAAATTTTCTCCGGGGAAAAGTAGCAGCTCTCTCGCAATTTCTCCTCAGAATCAGAAAGTGTTTAAGAGACCCGATTTACTCGCTAAAGTACTTCTCTCCGAATACCTTCTCTCCGTGCTTTAAAGCTAAATTTCAAGATACATTCTACGTAAAATATTACATCTATTCTGTCGATTCTGTAAAAAGAGATGCGAATTAGCAAAAGACGAGTGTGTACGTACCTCATCGCGGTTTGGTATTCTCGTTGCTGCTCGAGTAATCCTCGCTTTAATTTATACAGTTTCAATGGAATTTCGCATAAACTAATTAAAAGTGCAGGGAAATGAAGTTTGCAATTTTCGTCATCATCAGTTCGTATAATCAGTTCTATGTACTTTGGCAACTCTCGTTGTGATTCGTCATCAAAATTAGAATCTCCATATAGATCGAATTTCTATTTCTGAAAAGAAGAACAACGTCAAATATAACAAAGAGACATAGAAAAAAGAGACGACGGTTTTCATCGTTTAACGAGTCGAAAAGTTGTGTTTGAGACGATACGATATCAACATTTTGAATGGAATGAAATCGTTCTCGAAAGTAAAGAAGAATTCATCGATTACTTTAATCGTAGAGGTCGAGAGGGATGCCAAAGAAACAGTTTGACGATCGACATGAACGAGAAGGACCAGAGATTCGTCGAAGACGTCGTCCGACGAATGTCCAGCGGGAAATGCAAGCAGAAACCGAAGTCGAGGAGCGGTGGTGGTGGTGGTGGTGGTGGTTGCTCGGAGAAAACCGCGCATCCGGTCGTTCACCAATACAGCCCGCGCGAGAAAAGTGCCAAGACTACGAAGGAACAACAACCATGTGCAAAAGAAACGAAACGCTAAATCTGTAAACAAATTTTTATGAAAACTTTTTACACTGTCGTGTATACGTTCCGTTGCAAATAAAAAAATATGTATTTAAAAATATATTATCGGTATTATACGTCACGTTTAAAATTGGTCCAATTCATTTTTCTCGGAGTATATATACCTTATTTTGCCTAATGGGGATAATAGGAAATTTCCTCTCTGCTTGCATAATTTCCCGCTATGGACATTCGTTGGACGACGTCCTCGACGAATCTCTCTGATCTTTCTCGTCCGTATCGATCGTCAAACTATTTCTTTGGCATCCCTCTCGAGCTCTACGATGAAATTAATCAATATTCTTCTTTATTTACAAGAAAAATCCATTACCGCTGATGGGACGGACTTTTCGTGAAATCCTTGGCGCACGGCGCATGCTCACAATAGTGCATGCACGACGCAGACGACGCGCGAGCAATGAGCACGCATGCACTGCACGTGTTCGACGCGTTTAGTGAGCAACAGTTGTTTTCTGCGACTGTTCGTTCCTCAAANAGAAAAATCCATTACCGCTGATGGGACGGACTTTTCGTGAAATCCTTGGCACACGGCGCATGCTCACAATAGTGCATGCACGACGCAGACGACGCGCGAGCAATGAGCACGCATACACGTGTTCGACGCGTTTAGTGAGCAACAGTTGTTTTCTACGACTGTTCGTTCCTCAAGTGAAGCAATAAATGAATTGAGAAAAGGTTTCCTTTATTTAATTCAGTTTCACAAGTTTCGAGTTGCGGCGAATAATCGTCGAGATCAATTGTAGGTAAGTCGAAGTAACGCTAAATTTTGTTTATTCGTAGGCTAGGTTATCGAGTATTAAAAGTTGTCCAAAGAATATTTTCTGTCTAGTCGGTGACGAGAGAAACGAAATCTTTATTTCCATTTTGATTAAACTTATTGTTTTCAATTCCTTTTCAGAAGAAATTCTGTCACAATGACTAAACGACAGTTTTCTGCGGTTGACGCGAGTACAAGTAAAACAGAAACCGACGTCAATGTAAACGGTGTGAATAAAAGAAGTAAAACAGACAAGTCTAACGTCAGTAAAGAGAAGGGAGGAAAATACGAGAAAACCTTGACGAGGGATGGCAAGAAAAAACATGTTATTAAAAGCGCAAAAGAGGACCCGAAGAACGGCTCTACGGAAAAGCCTGACTGGGTCGAATTCAAGAAACAGAAGAAAGAACTGAAAGAGAAGTATAAAGCTAAACGTCTCAGCAGTGTTTACGATCTGTCGATTCAAGTAAAACAGATCGGTGAAAAGCTACGTAGAGCTGACACTACTAAACTAGACCGTAAACAATTAACTACGAAGGCGCACGATTTACTGAAAAATAATTATAACCGAGTTATTCTGACGCACGATTTGTCACGGGTCGTTCAATGGATGTTTAAATATTCGGAAGCAGATATCAGACTGGCTATATTTAACGAACTGAAGCCCAGTCTGTCGTCTATGATAGAGTCGAAGTATGCAAAAAATTGTATTAGAACCATGTTGAAATGTGGTTCTCAAGAAATGAAACGAGAGATTATTGCTGCCTGTTATGGCAGTGTAGTCAAACTAGTGAGCCATTCTGTGTCTTCGCCGTTGTTGGAAATCATATATTCCACGCATGCAACGGAAAAAGAAAAGAGATTTCTGAAACAGGAATTTTATGGCGACATGTATAAACAAGCTAAGGACAACGACATTGGGACTTTGTCCGACACGTACAAAACGGCCGGAAGCATGAAAACGGCAACGTTGTCCGCGGTGAAAGCGAATTTGACGAGAATATTGAATAAAAAACTTGTAAATTGTACTCTCGTACATTGCGTCCTACTGGAATTTTTAGAAAATTGTACCACCGAGGATAGGACAGAAATAATAACTATGCTGAGGAGTTTGACAGTGGAATTGTCTCGAACGAGATTTGGTTCAAAAGTCGCTGCAATTTGTATATGGCACGGTACAAGCAAAGATCGGAAGATCATCATGAAATCTCTAAAGGACAACGTAAAAGACGTTTCGACGTCTGAACACGGATACTTGATATTGTTGGCACTGTTCGACTCTGTGGACGACACCGTTCTAGTCAGGAAAATTATTCTCTCCGAGATATTGAATAACTTGACCGACATAGTATTGAACGACAACGGGAAACGTGTAATTCTGTATTTGATAGCGCGAAGAAATTCTCATTATTTCGCTCCCGATATCGTTAAATACTTGGAGCAAGGAGACGGCAACGCAGCGAGTAAAAAGTCGGCCGACGTAAGAGAGAAAGAGCTCTGCGAATCGATTGCCGAACCGCTCCTCGAAGCCGTGACCACAAACACCTCTGTATGGATGTCCAACAGTTCGATCGCGATGGTAACGTTGGCAGTACTAAAAATAGGCAATGGAACGAGACTGAGGGAAGCTTTCGACGCTGTCGCCAAGTTTGTCGCCGACCCGAAGTCGAAGATCAAGGAAGGAGACGACGAGAGTAAATTGATCGAACACGCGGGACTGCACATGATGTTGAAGAAACTCGTACAGAACGACAAAGAGCTGCGAGAAAAAGGTGAGGAGAGCACGTTCGGAGAAGCGTTGCTCGCTTATTTAACACCTAAAGTCGTACGGAAATGGATAGGATGTAACAGAGGATGTTTCTTGTTGATCGTGTTACTAGAAAACGAACCGACGTCTACCGTAGAGTCCATAGTCGCTAAATTGAAACCGATGAGAAGCATCCTCGAGTCAAAAACGAGTCCGGGTGCTAAAATTTTGTTAAAAAAATTAAAATAAACGAATCGTGTACGAAGCACAAAACTGTTTCGTTGAATCACCGCTCCATACACGCGTAGTAAAAAACTTCCGTTCCTTTTACTTTTAAAAACTTTTTAATGTTTATAAATAGTTACGTAAAATTGGTACACGATATCGATCAATACGTAATCGTCCGTCGTTCGATATATATTTTTATTAAGCTTGCGTAGTACTTGTATGAAAATATGCATAATCGTATGTTGCATATCGCGAGTCGAAGTCGATTTTTCGATTTAGGAATATATTCGGGACGAAAATATCTGTAAATCGACGTGTAAACAGCCTCTTTCTAAAACGCGGTACGGACAACTAAAAATAATGAAAACAAAAAAATTATATTTACTATTGTACAGTCATTGTTTTTAACCACATATTTTTAATTGAATCTTATTAAATGAACAGAGTTTTGCAAACACCTATCGCCGTTATCACGACCGTGTAGTCTCTGAACGACGTTACTCAGTTTCAAACGTGCATAACGTCGTTCAACAGAAAATATTAAAAATAATCGTTCTTTTCATATCTTAAGCATTTCCTTGATATCGATAATCCTCGTTCGAATCTCTGGTTCGTTGTCCTTCGTCAAATCCGGCAACGTCTCTTGGACTATCGAAATCATTTTGTTGAATTGTTCGGTACGGTCAGTGGCTTGTAATTTCTTGCCGAGGGACAAAGCTAAATTCAAGGCTTCCTTTCTTATCCTGGTCGAAGGGACGCCTGTGAAACGAACATACGATTTGACTAGCTGCATTTGCACATCTTCGTCGTAGTACACTTACCTATACTAAATTTCAGTATCTTATTCAACGTTTCACAAATCGTATTCAACTTTTCCCTATCTTTGACCGACAGTTTCGCGTTGTCTAGCTTGAGTAAAACGAGTTTATCCACGTATATATTGACGGTCGACAACATTGCTATTTGTATGATCGTCGACTGAACAGGAAAAATAGCACTGTAATGATTTATAAATTCTAGACAGTATTTATCTAAAATAGAAAAAGAATATAGAAGATTTATGCCCATGAATTACGAACAACGTACGCGTACCTTGAGTCTCTTTCGAAGACGGCCAGGCTCTTCCGAGCGTTCTGTGAACGGTCTCTTGCAATTTCACGACGACGTCGTTCCTCTTCGTTCTCTCCTCGGCCGCCAAAGGTTCGTCTTCATTTTTTTTCGACAACTAAATCACACGTAGTTCTCGTATATAGCAAACTGCGGTGTCGATCGAACGATTATCACTAACGACGACGAGATACGTACGGTAGACCAAATTTCTTGAGCAATTTCGTAGACCTCCTTGAACTTGTCAACGTCCAATTCGTACAAAACCGGGCCGAACGCTTCTAGAGCGTAACGCCGGTATTCCAACGACTCTTTTTTACTTTCCCTATGCAATATTTGTACGATTTCCGTGGACAATTCGGGGTTCTTCTTGAGAGATTCGCTACAACGGATACACGTTGGATATTCGAGAGATAACGCGCGAGATCATCAGGGATAAAATATATGTCTTTTGCACGTTTTTCTATCGGAGCATAGATTTATCCCTCCTACCTGCACGCCAATGTAGCGAGAGCGTTTAACAAACGGTCCTTTCCCTCCCAGGTTCTCCCGCGGAGACCGTCCGTCAGAACCTTTATCAAAGCGTTTCTCACCGTCGCGTCGATGTCGTTGCCCAGCTTCTGTGCCAGCGTATGAATCGCGTTGGCCGCTTGCGCTTTCGCGGTCCACGACGACGATTGCAGAGAAGCATGTAAAATATTTGTTATCGACTCTATGTTTTGCTTGAGCCCGGCCTCGGTCCCGGGAGTTATTTCGTTCCAAAGCTCGGTCCACAGTTCGATCGCGTTCTCATTTTCTGCGGAAACAATGCGCGCGAATGAGTGCGTCGTGAATCGAATTCGACGATCGAGCGTGTATGTACGAACCTCGCGTCTTTTGTTCGTGCATCGCGAAGAAGACCAAAGGTATAACGACGTTCGAGTAATTCTTCAATATCTCCTGATTGTAATTGTTTATAGCTTGTAACGTGTGCGCGATCGTTAATTTGGTCGAGTCGTCTGAAATTCAGCAGATTATTAATTAAATCTTTGCCGTTCCGTCGACGATCGATCGGTGGTTCGTCGATTCGTCGTACCTCGTTCCGTGTACCACGTACTAAGCGTTTTGAATAATTTGTCGAGACTCGACGTTTTCGCCGATCCGACTACGTGTCCAATGGCCGTCGCGTTGTTTTTCCTAACGACAGAATTACGATCCGACAGACCACTCGTCAACGCACTCAGGACTTTACCTGGGTACACAAATGCGTTGANTTGTTTTTCCTAACGACAGAATTACGATCCGACAGACCACTCGTCAACGCACTCAGGACTTTACCTGGATACACAAATGTGTTGAGATTACGACTCGCGCGAAGGCCAGTGAAATATTGAACGTATTATAGTAGAATCACTGACTGCAGTAAGGTTGTAATTCCCGTTTGTAGTGAATACTTAGGAGAACGACGAAATGCGAACAGGTGATCTTCGTTCCAAAATTGACGCTAGATCTGATCAAGTCTACCACCCTCGGCATTAATTCCTTCAAAATCTCTTCGTCTATATATTGTATACACTGCGCGTTAAAAATATACATCACTCGTTAAATACCGATTACTCGAATTTTTCACATCGAATCACTCACTCACTTTTGTCATGGTCTCCGTGCTGTGATGTTCCTTGACNATTACGACTCGCGCGAAGGCCAGTGAAATATTTAACGTATTATAGTAGAATCACTGACTGCAGTAAGGTTGTAATTCCCGTTTGTAGTGAATACTTAGGAGAACGACGAAATGCGAACAGGTGATCTTCGTTCCAAAATTGACGCTAGATCTGATCAAGTCTACCACCCTCGGCATTAATTCCTTCAAAATCTCTTCGTCTATATATTGTATACACTGCGCGTTAAAAATATACATCACTCGTTAAATACCGATTACTCGAATTTTTCACATCGAATCACTCACTCACTTTTGTCATGGTCTCCGTGCTGTGATGTTCCTTGACGGCGCTGGCTCTGACGGCGTCGACGGCGTTTCGCGCTTCCGCAGTCGTTCCGCAGACGTTACTCAGATACGACAAATTAGGATTTTCGGACTCGCCGATGGTAGTCAAGAGAGCGGGAATCAACGTGACCAGGGACGGCTTCAGCAAATTTCCTGCCCTCGAAACCAGTTGCGACACCGTTTGCAAGGACAACGCTCTCACGCTGCCGACGACGTTAACGATACCAATGTCCAACAGCACAGGGAGAATCGCTCGCAGTACCTCTTCTCCTTCCTTACCGTTAGACGAGTCGCAATAACGAACGCATACCTGCGTCAAAATAATATACCGTGTACACCGTGCACGCCGCTTCGGACTCCCGCCGCGCGAATCACTTTTACGTACGAAACTTACTCTGGTCAGTACTTTGGTCGTGTTTGTAGCGGCTGTCCGAGTACCCTCGTGGATGTCGTCCATCACGCGANAACGCATACCTGCGTCAAAATAATATACCGTGTACACCGTGCACGCCGCTCGCCGCTTCGGACTCCCGCCGCGCGAATCACTTTTACGTACGAAACTTACTCTGGTCAGTACTTTGGTCGTGTTCGTAGCGGCTGTCCGAGTACCCTCGTGGATGTCGTCCATCACGCGAAACAATTTCTTCAACAATTCCGGCGCGGAATTCGCCAGATCGAAACGTGCGTTCGATCTCAGCAAGTCCGCGAGCGCATTACAACAACTGATTCGGACTCGCCACTCGTGATTCGTTAAATTATCGGTAATATCGTTCAGAATTTCTTTATGATATTGTTCAATCTGTTGAAATACGAGGTGTAATTAATAATTATCCCCTAATGAATCGGGGTAAAGTCGTGATTGAAGTAAAACTGCTTTTGCTTACGGCTTTGGCCGTCGACGGAACGATCGCGTGCCAAATACTGGCCATGTTGTGCTGAATCTTTGGAGTAGGATCGAACTGATACCTGTATAAACGCGGAATTATACTAGGTAAATATTTGTTCAATTCGTCGTTCGCTATTCTCGCGATAGCCGCGAACCCGAATGCAGCACCTTTCTTAGAGTTCCAAACGGCATTGTGATTCGCCAGGTGCATGAAATAATAAACTAAATCCGGCTTTTGCAACTCCGTGGCCAAAGAACAGATCTCTTTGTACGTCGACAAGTTCCCGCTACAAACGAAGTATCGTCGTATTATTGAAATATAATTAATTAAGCAGGAGTACACGAATCTGTAAACGTGTCTTACTTTGTCGGAGATTTTCCTAATTGTCCGTCCTCGAACAACTTTGTATCGGCCGTGACTTTTTGTACACTTTTTCGGCCTTGCAAAAATTGGTCTAATATGCTAGAGACCAACAGTTCTTTCTCTTCCTGACTGCTGTTGAAGTGTATCAAACCGAGTCCTTTCGCCGCTATATCTTGCACTATGTCTGCGATTAATACAAACAAATAACACGTTTCTCTTCTAAATTTGAAAATATCTCGGTCCGTATCTAATGTCTCTTACCACTGTCGCTCGAAAGAAATTCCATGAACGCATGGTGCAACAATGAGAATTTCTGTTTAACGCATTCCCTTTGGACATTGTGCTTCAACAGTGCCAACAACCACACGCAAACAGCCTTGTAACAAAAAGTATTAGAAGTAAAAACCGGTGAACGAGTCGTAACGGCGCAAAGACGTAGTAGACACGTTCGAGTGTGTACCTGTCTCGAATTAGGATGAGGATCTTTGTACATCCGCAGTAATTCGTCCAGCGTACGTGCCAATAATTCTGTACTGGCATCGCTAAAAGGTATCGCGTGCTCGCTCGGCAGCGTCGTCCAAGCGTCTCGTTTCTCCGGAGACGCTTCGCCTTGAACGCAGCACACCANAGAAAGAACCGACGCAATTGTCCGTCGATATTTCTGTCCGCCGCGTTGCTTTTGCAAATTTCCCAAACAGAATAATTGTATTACGATCGTAACGATACGAGCGTATTCTAATCCACCGGAAATATCTACGAGCTGTTCATAATCAATCTAAACACGACTATTGGTTATAGGTATTTACTTCGAGTCTATACAAAGTAGAATCCGATGTGACGAATAGGAAAAGCTGAAGATCGACTTATTTTTATAGAACGCTTACTCACGCCTTGGAACATCATGTAATATTGTACGTATTGTAAGAAATAATGGACGAATGTCACGTAAGCATATTAATACACGTAATGCAAATTTAATTAAAAAAAAATCACTGCGCGCCTTGGGTCAGCCTCGAAGTACAGAGAACCATTGTTATCGGGAGAAATATTTGTTTAATCGTACTATTTTTTCGTAGTCGACCACCCGCAACCTCGACGATTACATATTGCATATGGTAAATTGTCTAAAGAAGTTAATGATGATCGCGAGCACCGTGGACGCGGGTGGCTCGCACGACCCTCGAATACTAATTCTGCTCAGCCGTGAAACGAATAAATTCCCTGCTGCACATTCTCCGATATTCCATCTCGCGTAATTGCTCTGTGTCTTTGTCGCGACGCGAGAAATTGCGAGACGCGACGCGACGCTTTACATATCGTATCGCGATCGATTTCTTGCATTTTTTTTCTTTTTTTTTTTTACAAATATGCGACACCGCGACAAACTGGATTCCAGCGTTATTTAATTTGTATACGTGTTATGTGTTATTATACTTGTAATACGTTTCAGTTTAGACGAACGCGCGCGAATTAGACGAGANGCACGTGTCAGCACTCGCCTCTTTCACGTTTCCAAGAATTTTATTCACTATGTACGACGTGTGGGGAAAATTTTCTCCCACGCACAAGTGTCCCAAGGAGAGCGCAGCTTTTTCCTTCATCTATACAAATATTACGAACAAATTAATTTCAGATTTCTTCGCGAACGTCTCATCGACCAATTACCACAGTAGAGACACGTACCTCGGTACTCGATTTTGCGTCGTCCACTTTTGAAAATAACGCGTCTACGATCGCCCTTTTGTTCAATTCTTCCGTGGTGCCGTCGTCGGGTAGCGGTAAACTACAAGTCTTTCCCAAGACACCGACGCTTTGAACAGCGGCGTCCGTTAACAGAGTCGTGGTGTTCGAAAGAAAACTGCCTACACAAATATTTCGAAAATAGAATCGTCGCGTCGCATCGTACAAAGAAATTTAATACGCGTATACGCACAAAGCGTTTTCACGACATTGATGTACAGATTCCAGTTAAATATATCATTGTCCATGTCGTTCCTTTTAAAAATCAATCTTCTTTCCATCATATGAGTCAAAGCTAGCAGCGACCCGTGCTGCGATTCTAAATGTTTTTTATCCACCATTGTACTGATCTCAGAAATTCGTGCCTCGAAGTCGNCATTGATGTACAGATTCCAGTTAAATATATCATTGTCCATGTCGTTCCTTTTAAAAATCAATCTTCTTTCCATCATATGAGTCAAAGCTAGTAGCGACCCGTGCTGCGATTCTAAATGTTTTTTATCCACCATTGTACTGATCTCAGAAATTCGTGCCTCGAAGTCATTGTAAGCCGCTCGAGCAGTTACCATGCCATAAATTTTGGCGACTACCCGTCTTACATCCAACTTGACCGATGTGAGCAAATTACGAAGCCAAGACAATTCGTTCTCATAAAGTTTCGTCGCGAACTGTGGTACAGAACCGACCACTTCCAGTAGAGCTTGTAACGAAGTCTCATCTGTATATAATAACAGACATTACAATATATATACAGTTTTCTCGTACATTTCATAAGCAAATAATTAAAAGTATTATACCTGGAGATGCACGATTAAAGTTTAAAATCATATCGAGATAATTATTCAATGTTTCTAATTCTCGTTCGTACAGGTTTCTTAAATAACGTGCGATCAATGGTGTACTTTCACAGGGATGTTGCAAAGGCCCGTTGGTCACGGAAACGTTAGCACTCTTTGCTAAACAAATTCGGAGATAAGTAATCATCTACAAAAAAGAGAGAAAAAGAGAATGGTCGTCACTCGTTCGTTTAAAAAAAAAAAATTTCGTCTCTGATCGATCACCTCTGTAACGACGGTAGCGTTGTAGGGAAGTACTTTAGTTTGTGCGTTATTTTTATCGTTGTTAGTAATTAAGGCGTCTCTCGACTGCATTTTCGAATAAATATAACTGACGAGCTTCTTAAAATCTGGCAGAGGAATTTGATTGTCCTCCGATTTGTCGCTTTCATCTTTCTGTATAGCTGCGTATAAAACTTTAGTAGCTTCGGCTCTTATCTCCTGTTTTTCGTCCCCAGAAGCTAACAATAAAAGGTAACGAGACGGTACGTCGTCGGGTGGAAATACATTGGCGACGTAATGCATAGCTACGAATCTGCGGCCAAACAACGATTCAACGACACGAGAATAAGTTATTACGCTCGTCGAATAAAACGTACATACCTGCCGTTGGATTCCGGTTTTTCGATGTACGTAGACAAGAATCCGTTCATCAGCGATATATTGTGTTCGTCATTTTTATCAAGTACGAACGCGGGTGTAATTGAGATCAACGTATCTCGCACCGTTCTTCGTAAATCACCGTCCGTCTTAAACACCGCAAAAAGCCCAGTTCCAAATACAAATGTTTCAATGACATTAGACGCTTACGCTTTAGTAGCTTACCAAGTGAAGCGTAGAAAACAAGTGAGACAGTAAATTGAAATTTTTATCGATCACCGACGGGATCCTCTGTCTCAATTGTCCGATAACGGTGTACGCCATCATTTTATACGCATCTTCGCCCTTGTACACCAACTTCAACATACCGTCCAAGATGATACCGGCTACGCGAGACAGAGGTGCCGCGCTACTCCTTGAACAAAAATTGTCATGATCAACCGAAAGAGCGCGATACACAAAGTGAAAACCTGTTGATCGCTTTTGTGTACTGACTGTGTCACGATGTTCGACGTGAATTGCAACGCCAACGATTTCAACTTTGGATTCGTAGTCTTGGCGTCTCCTTCCAAAGTATGAAAAACTACCTGCAAGTCGAGATCGCGCTGTCAATCGTCGCCAGTGACGTAAACGAAGCGATTAACGAAACACGTACCTGAATGCAAAGAGGTATAATGAAGCCGGCTTTGGTAACGCGGCAAAGGTAATGCAATAATTTAAGCCGGATTCGTATGCACGCGGGTAATCGTTTCATTTCTGGCTTAACCTCTTTCTGAACGCCCAACGCTTCCGTCCCCAAGTACAACGTGTAAAGCGGTGCCGCCAGCTGCATCGAAGACCAGTCCAACGTACTGAAGATTTACAAATATATATATAATAGATAGATATAAAAAATAATTAATTTAGGTATCATAAACTGCACGACAAAACTACCTAATTAGACATTGGAACGGGCGTACTCGACGATCTTTTTCAATTCCATGTCCGCCAGATTGGCCACGCTGAATCTAGTATCGGCAGCTGCCACTATCAGGTGTACGAGAATATCCGAATCAGGAAAGAATCCTCCGGCCAGAAACTTTACGATGCCCAACTTCGTTTGTTCGAGTTGTTCCGCCGTTTGCGGACTTTCGCCGATCACTCGTTTGAACGCGTATTCGCTCATTCCCATCGGTACACGAAACTGCGCGGTGTCCACGGCAGCAGACTGATCCGACTGTTCGTTATTCTGCTGCACTTGTCCCGCGGACCTAAAAACGAATCGTCGAAATTGGTATGTACGCGTAGATTGAACAACGAACGCCTTCTCTCGTCAGATCGACGAAAGCGTACCCGTAAGGAAGTAATAAAACGTCCAGCATGAAACTGAGCAATTGCTTCGACACGTAAGGTTTGTCTCGTAGACCGAGGAAGGACGCTCGTTTCTCTGGATCCGTCGAAACGTTGATATGGCCCAGCGCAGGCATGATCATGAGCAATAGACTAGAACAATAATCCGCGTTCGTATATATATTGATTTGAATCGTAGACGGATCCCGTGGTCCCGTGGTACAAAGTATTTACAGACCCGTCCTGATGAGACAACGGTTTCCCTTCGACGGCGTTTAATACGCTTAGAACTAGTTCTGCTTGCTTCTTCGTCTCCATTCTGGGATATCCCAACTTGATATAAATGATCGTGAAATTCTACGAACAGAGAAGAGAATATAAATATGGAACTGGACGGAACATTTTAGATCGGTTACTCATGATCAGTACGACGTACGATCACAAACGAACTGGCAGTCGGATCTTGATACTGTAACAAAAGCGTTTCCACCGGCAATTCTACTCGAGGTCTGCTTTTTATTCTTTTGTTTATATGAATTAACAGTTCCATCACTTTCTTCCGTACGCCTTCCTGTGTACTGGACAATTTTAACAGGACCGGAGGCAAGAACTTGGATACCGCTGCTTGCAATTGTTCGTCCGTCTCTGCCGATCCCAAACGGAAAAACACTCTTTCGAGGAGAACTTGAAACAAACAAACAAACGAGTAATTACGTTTACGAAATACTTCTTTACTACATAGAGAAATGTGTTTTAACTTAGTTAAATAATCGAGCTCTCTGCGTTCAAATGGAATTTGCCTCACGTTTCGTACACCATTCATTCCACGAACAGCGACGTACATCAAAAATTTAGTGAGATTACGTAAGACATATAAAAATTCGTTTCCTTGTACGAGATTCTTTATTACAAATTGCTACAATAAAAACGATAATAATGATTACATTTGAAATTCTCTTTAACGCGATGGCACGGCATGGTAATTGACTAAGATCGTGTGACAGTTACGATTGCTCGTAAAACCCTGTTGACGTTAAGAACAATGTCTTTATTAAGAGAGGAATAGCGTGGTCGATGATACAATTCGTGTCACCGTCGAGACGAACTGTTCTCAGGAAAAATTAAACGATTGTTCAGGCTCACTTACTCAGCTCGTCCGTAGGCGCTGCCATTTTGAACTGAAATAGTATGCAAATGAGAAAGCGAACGAGAATAATTGTCAGTGATCGTCAGAGACAAGGAATACTACAAAACAATTTTTAATGTCAATCGTCATAAGTCGACGTGGAACTCGACCGTCCTATCTCGCTCGATTATTTCAAATATTTCTCACGATCACGTAGGAGAGACGTTGTACTATAAAGTGAGTGAC
>SMSR01013653.1:0-16164 GCA_019453355.1 Ceratina japonica | reverse complement strand
TATTTGTCATCAATTATGTATAACAAAGATATAAGGATTATAAATATAGGAAGCACAAGTTTTAAAAGTGTCTCGGATGTTTATAAATGTGTTATTCATTCTATGGACTCTCGGGACAGTTTTGTGTCGTGATTGATTATATCTGAAATATTTACAGTCTTTTCAGGAAAATATGAATGTGAAGGGTGATAAAACAATCTGTAGATTAAATAGAATCGTTTAGAAATGCATTGAATGAATTATAAACGAATGAAATACTCAAATAAGCAGTATTAATGATGTGATNAAATACAAATAAATTTATGCTCGATGAAATCTGGAACAGTAGGAAATCAATCTAAACTTGCATAATTTTATAATTTACATATATACAGGGTGTTAAAAAAAAGCGTTCAGTATTTATATGGTGTATAGAGCACAGTGTACTGAGTAAAAAAGCTTTAGTAAACATAGGTCCAAAGGTGAACCGTTTCTGAAATATAAACACTTTTGTTTGAAAAATATTATTAATATTATTAATAATTTGTTATTAAATTTATTAATATTATTGATATTATTACATTTATTAATATTATTGATATTATTAATAATTTGTTATTAAATTTATTAATATTATTGATATTATTAGATTTATTAATATTATTGATATTATTAAATATTTGTAATATTATTGATATTATAAAATATTTGTAATATTATTGATATTATTAAATATTTTTAATATTATTGGTATTATTAAATATTCTTAACATTATTGGTATTATTAAATATTCTTAACATTATTGATATTAAAACAATATTAAAATAATATTAAAATAATTGAAGTTTTGTTTGAAGAACTACGTAACCGAATCCACCATGCTTGTCAAATAATTCGACAGAAATGTGGGATTTCAATTATTTTAATATTATTTTAATATCAATAATATTGAAAATATTTAATAATATTAATAAATTCAATAATAAATTATTAATAATATTAATAATATTTTTCAAACAAAAATGTTTATATCTCAGAAATGATTCACCTTTGGACCTATGTTTACTAAAGCTTTTTTACTCAGTACAGTGTGTCCTATACACCATATAAATATTGAATGCTTTTTTTTTAATACCCTGTATAAGGGTACGTAGTACTCGCAGGCGTGATGCTACCTTCAGAATCAAACTTGTCTGNATCTCAGAAATGATTGACCTTTGGACCTATGTTTACTAAAGCTTTTTTACTCAGTACACTGTACCCTATACACCATATAAATATTGAATGCTTTTTTTTTGAATACCCTGTATAAGGGTACGTAGTACTCGCAGGCATGATGCTACCTTCAGAATCAAACTTGTCTACAGAGCACTACCCCGTCCCTTGATACTAAACGTAGTTTTACTAAACGTAGACTACCTTCTGCGAGTTGACCGCAGCAGATCAGCTTCCTCATTATCTCTCCCAAAAGCCGCGACAGCGTTGTCAATCTCTCAGACATCGCGCAAGCCGGTAGCGTCTCCAAAACGCATATAACGCTCTTTATTTGACAGATAACGTCCTCGATGTCGCAGCACTTTCGCAGGGACACGAGAATTAAGTTCATCTGAGGACAAAGTAAAACAGGAATAACGAATAAGCCTCGAGGCGTGACAATATGAAACGACAATGAATATCGCGAACATAGAAAATGAAATATAAACGAACTTTCGAAATTCCAATTAATTTTTGATCAAAGCGAAAAATGATTCGTTGCTCATATCCACGTTCGTGTTTATGCAATTATTACTGAAAATTATAAATTGCCTCGTCGCGGAGTTTTGAGGTATGATATTCGCAAAAGTTTCTGCGATGGGAATCAGAGAATTGCATCGCGCGCGATATTTCGCGGGGCAGTATGTCATTAAACATTACCTTGCGAACAATATGCTCTGGTATGTCTTCCGCGTCCCTGCACCGGTCGCAGGGGAACGCGTCATTAAATAATTCAGGTCGCCGCGATCCCTTTTTCAGTACTTTTCCGCAGATAATTGATGTCACCGCCAGCGGCACAATGTCCAGAGCACCTTGCAAAGGAACCGCATCGTAATTCGTGCCGCAGCATTTATTCGAGTGGAACCTGATTTTTTTCTTTTTTTCAGATACAGTTATACCTAACCGGACCGGGTTATTATTTCACTCGCGCGACGCGAACGCCGCAATTTGAACGGGGCAGTCGTCGCGCGTTCGAACGTACCTCCAGAAATCCATGAAATTTTTCAACAAGCAATGAGCCCGCAGGAAAATCTCCAACGCCGGCGAAAGCCATTCGGAGTCCTCGGCCAGCCGAGCTTTCCTGCAGAACTTCTTGCACGCCATTGTCCCGTGGAATGCCGTCGGCGAACTCGTCGATTAACCTGTTACGCCCTTTCCCTTTCGTTATGACCCGCTCCTTTCCTTCTTTTTTTCGCCGAGGGGAAACGCAACGCTCGTTCGCTAATGAATCGAATCAATATCGAGCCCGTCGGACATTTCCCTGTTTAGCGATTCCGACAATTACACGGACGCGAATCGTTTTCGAGAATGAATCCATTTGTTTCGGCGTTGGAACCGACGTGAATCGCCGCGGTAAATCATCAGACCGCCTGACGCTTTTCATCGCGCGTATAACAACTGACATTCGTCATTTCCTACCGACGCAAATGTATACACGGGTACGCGTGTGTCCGCGTTCATGTACACATATGTACAGCGTATCAATGTTTTATTGTTGGTTCATATCGATGTCGACGACAGGTTATCGTCGAGCATGTTGCTGTCGAATTTATCCGCCCCGAAATAAAGGATACGTTTACGGAGAATGCGTCTATATCGGGTGTCCCGGATTAAAACATCAAACTGTATCAGGAGAAGCTGGAAAGAGCAGATGTCATAAATAAATCGTCGTCTTATTGTTACATTCCGATGACCAGCAAGAGTTCAGGTTCACTATTTATCATAACCCTTTTTTTAAACATTTATGGCGTTTTTTTCTTATATTCATTCATATGTATATTTAGAAAATCCTGGTGATCGTGTAACTCTAGACACTCTGTATGAAACTTATGCACGTCGATTGAATAAAAGAAATAATAAGACCCTCGAGTTTCGTTTCGTAGAACAATAAATAAATATTGATCGACAGGTGCCTTTTTATAGGTGTATTCCACAGTTTCCTCATGTTACTGCTTTTATAAGTTCAAGTTTCTTCGTGCACATGCAAATGGATCGCCCATCGGAGCAAACAATTCGAAATTTGGTTAAGAAATTTGATGAAACTGAATCATGATAAACCATAATCTGGCAGACCAAAAACAGTTTGGTCGAATGAAAACAATTTATTAGAAATGAAATCGGCGAAACGAGCAAATATGCCAACATTTCATCGAAAATTTTCATTTTCGAATTGATGTTTGTAAACGGAGTCGTGGTGGTCATGTGGCAGATATCGTTTTTCACACATAAGTGTCATAGGCAATACCCGATAATTAAATTAAAAAAAACAGAACAAAATTAAAAAGAGTATGTTTTTTTATTAAAAGAAAAAGCTTCATATAGTCTATTTTGGCTAACCCAATTGTTTTTAGGACATTTCCCTCGATGACAATAATTTCGAAACGAGTAACGCTGCATAATGAGGATAATGATACTTATAAATTCATGTTTAACCGTTAGGCGCTTTAAAGCTCATTTAGGTGCGATTTTGCACGTATGCAGCTCGCGTGGAGCGCAATGATAATGCTCTTCTTGTTTTAAGCGAAAATGCTGCAATAGAGATGGGGTAATACACTTGAGACACTCAAAAAGGGTCGCTTTCCACGAGCCCTCATTATCCCGGCGAGCATGCCATACAATTTGTGATGCATTCCACTTAAATATAAATTCTACGTCAACGTATCTGGTTAATTACATTACAATTTAAATTGCGTTCGGCTCTCAGTAAAATTGCCGAGTTTATATTGGATTAAAAAAATACCATCCTCGCCTGCTGTTGTTTATCCAACTTCCGAGACGAGTATAACAAATCGCGTCGTTAAGTGGAAAACTCGACGAGTTATATCTTTCTCTCGTCCCTCGCGCTGATTGCGAGAGGGGCCGCGGTGGGGAGGAGGAGGATGGGGGCTGCGTTCGCGCATTTGTAAAACTTTTTACGGTTCCCGAGATATAATTTATCTGGCACCGAACAGGAATCCACACTTTTGTCTATCAACCCGGTTCTACGATATTCATTTGAATACGGCTGGAACTGGGGTGCGGTAAGTGATAACGAAAGTGGGAGACTGTTTTGACTAAACTTCGCCCGGCGAAAAAGGCTGCAAATGCCCACGGCCGTTCGTATGAAAATGTGTCACGAAGAATTTCATGAAATAGGATTTTCCTAGTCTGTTGCAGGGTGAAACAATTGTAATATATTCTGAATATTCATTATATAAAAAGTTATTTAAGGATGTATGGGCGATGTACTTAAGGAGGCACGTGAAATGTATAGATTAAAAAGATCTTTCATGGATTTTAAAGAAAGTTATTGATTAAAATATAATTAAAAAATTACAAATTCGTCGAACAGAGGACGGAAAAGTCACTATCGCTAACATAGCAACGAATACTGATATACAGCGATAGTCAAAAGTGGGTATACACCTCGAGAATATGGCATTTATTTAACATCTACTAGAAGTATGTTACATTTATGAAAAAGTTATTTGAATTAAATGTAGGAAACGTAATTCAATCTAACAAGTAATATTTGAGATACAACATAAAATAATTGAGGATCTGTAAAAATACGAGTCGAAAGTGCTAACTAACAACTAACTAACAAAAAAATTAATTAAGAATGGTTTATCTTCACTTATTAATAAAACTACGTACATTTAAGGTAGTTCTCTACGGACTCTCTAGTCAATTGAGACNGTTTTTCACACATAAGTGTCATAGGCAATACCCGATAATTAAATTAAAAAAAACAGAACAAAATTAAAAAGAGTATGTTTTTTTATTAAAAGAAAAAGCTTCATATAGTCTATTTTGGCTAACCCAATTGTTTTTAGGACATTTCCCTCGATGACAATAATTTCGAAACGAGTAACGCTGCATAATGAGGATAATGATACTTATAAATTCATGTTTAACCGTTAGGCGCTTTAAAGCTCATTTAGGTGCGATTTTGCACGTATGCAGCTCGCGTGGAGCGCAATGATAATGCTCTTCTTGTTTTAAGCGAAAATGCTGCAATAGAGATGGGGTAATACACTTGAGACACTCAAAAAGGGTCGCTTTCCACGAGCCCTCATTATCCCGGCGAGCATGCCATACAATTTGTGATGCATTCCACTTAAATATAAATTCTACGTCAACGTATCTGGTTAATTACATTACAATTTAAATTGCGTTCGGCTCTCAGTAAAATTGCCGAGTTTATATTGGATTAAAAAAATACCATCCTCGCCTGCTGTTGTTTATCCAACTTCCGAGACGAGTATAACAAATCGCGTCGTTAAGTGGAAAACTCGACGAGTTATATCTTTCTCTCGTCCCTCGCGCTGATTGCGAGAGGGGCCGCGGTGGGGAGGAGGAGGATGGGGGCTGCGTTCGCGCATTTGTAAAACTTTTTACGGTTCCCGAGATATAATTTATCTGGCACCGAACAGGAATCCACACTTTTGTCTATCAACCCGGTTCTACGATATTCATTTGAATACGGCTGGAACTGGGGTGCGGTAAGTGATAACGAAAGTGGGAGACTGTTTTGACTAAACTTCGCCCGGCGAAAAAGGCTGCAAATGCCCACGGCCGTTCGTATGAAAATGTGTCACGAAGAATTTCATGAAATAGGATTTTCCTAGTCTGTTGCAGGGTGAAACAATTGTAATATATTCTGAATATTCATTATATAAAAAGTTATTTAAGGATGTATGGGCGATGTACTTAAGGAGGCACGTGAAATGTATAGATTAAAAAGATCTTTCATGGATTTTAAAGAAAGTTATTGATTAAAATATAATTAAAAAATTACAAATTCGTCGAACAGAGGACGGAAAAGTCACTATCGCTAACATAGCAACGAATACTGATATACAGCGATAGTCAAAAGTGGGTATACACCTCGAGAATATGGCATTTATTTAACATCTACTAGAAGTATGTTACATTTATGAAAAAGTTATTTGAATTAAATGTAGGAAACGTAATTCAATCTAACAAGTAATATTTGAGATACAACATAAAATAATTGAGGATCTGTAAAAATACGAGTCAAAAGTGCTAACTAACAACTAACTAACAAAAAAATTAATTAAGAATGGTTTATCTTCACTTATTAATAAAACTACGTACATTTAAGGTAGTTCTCTACGGACTCTCTAGTCAATTGAGACTGCAAAATAAAATGTTCAAAATCATTGTTCGATTAGTATAGACTATCTTTATTAAGTTTATTTATGAATTTTAATATTGTTTTAGTTGATATTAGTATAAAGGTAACAATGTTCAAATAATGTTATGTTGCTTGTGTGTAGCAATGACACACGTAGTCATTAATATGATAGACAAGGAAGAGGTCATCAAATCATAGTTTTTTGTTCCTTGAACATGAAATATTTTTTAAATTAATTCGGCTACCCCTCGTTTTCATTCAATAATTAGAAAGTAGAAACCTCCAACTTTTACACCTCAATTTTGCATTAACATCTACAGTGTTTTTGCACAGTAATGTGTTAATAATATTACACATAATAGTACGCTACATACAATACAGCGTGTAAAACGAAGCAACTTCAAGTATTTTTTTCTCGAAATTGAGTTCGGTAATCGGAGTTCTAAAAAATTTTATAATATTTAGCATTACAAATTGATGTACGCCATGTTTTGAAAATTACTCAAATTACTTTCTAACTAAATAACTAACCTTGAACCAACGTTAATAATGGTTCAGGTGGAGAATTTAATTCTGGCAATTTTACTTTTCCATTTGCACAGCACATTTTCCAATATTTCAATATTCTGGTGACCTAATATTATAATATTTCAAAATTGCAATATTCCACTACTTCAGTATTCAAAAATTCCAAAGTTCTCTTTATCTAATATTCTAATATTCCAATATTCCAGTACTTTGCTATTCCAATATTCCAATATTCAAAAATTATATTGATCTAATATTAAAATATTGCAATATCTATTACATTAGAAATAAATAATAGATAAATAATATAATAAGAAAACAGATATTTTTACGAATTACTACTTCAATAGGTCAATGTTTCTTTATTAATATATATATATAGATTACATATTTCTAAATTATACATATATAAAGATTTATCACTTATTCTTCTTCGTTTTCCTTGCCGCTGCCGCTTTAGCCTTAACTTTCGTTGCTTATAGTATATATATAGATAATAGTACGCTACATACAATACAGCGTGTAAAACGAAGCAACTTTAAGTATTTTTTTCTCGAAATTGAGTTCGGTAATCGAAGTTCTAAAAAATTTTATAATATTTTTTGTTATTTCAAGAATCAAATATATTTTTTTCATAATGATATCCAGGAGAACTACGTTAATACTTTATTGGCCTATCCTTAGCTTTAATTACGTCAGCTAATCACCTTGGCATGGATTTAAACAACTCTTGACTCTCACTGTATGTAGATATAACTGACGTACACATATATGCATGCATGATCATATGTATGTATTACATACACTTTTGAGATTGACTATAGTACACCCAATACATCCCTAATCACGGTTAGTTACACATCACATTCGAGTCTCGGAAGTAATAAAAACGAGCTGTTAACCAAAATTGCGTCAGTAGTAAATTTTATTCTTTCGCTCCATATTTCATCTAGCGTTCATTCTTCTTCTTTTCCCCTTCATAGTTCGCCTCTTTATCAACTCCGTCGTAGCGGGAATTGGTCATGGAGCCGTAGAAAGTTTGCCACGATTTACGACACTCTTCCAGAAAGCTATACCACGTCCTCGTCCCGTTATACCACTTCATACGTGTTCTGTATTAATATAACATCGTCGCAGAGGAAATATTAATATCGTCGTGGGAGTGCACCGGCAGGCTGGTATGCGTCATATGAGGTGCTTTCTGCCCTCTGTGCAATAATCGTGAGAGGTAACGAAGCGGGTCTACGCGCCGCGGCAGCGTTCTACCAAGGGCGGAACAATTTCCGAGCCTCCGCGCCGGAATTTAAATATTCTCCACACTCGGTCGGTTTTTAAGTCGGGACGACGGCCCTGGCGAAGAAGGGAATATTATCACACCGGGGAATCTGAAATTTCGCGTCGCGCCCGGAACGCTTCCCTGCGTTCCCGCTCCGCGGATGTGCTCGGTTGAAGGACGCGTTCCAATCGGGAGTTTCGGAGGCTGCGTGAGATTCAGCAGAAGTTGGAAAAGTCCCCTGCTCACTGGAGGATGAGCAACGCCACTAGATTAGACTCGCGAAATTGATGGCTCCCGAGGTTAATGCTTTGCAGACGCGACAGATTACGTTATGTTATACTTCATCACCGAACTATGATCCTCTTATCATCTCTGTTCGAGCGCGTGGCTACGAAGAAAAAGTAAACGACGTTGTACAATTGTCTGTCATTTCATTTATGTAAAGATACGTATTCCAAATGATCCNATAATCGTGAGAGGTAACGAAGCGGGTCTACGCGCCGCGGCAGCGTTCTACCAAGGGCGGAACAATTTCCGAGCCTCCGCGCCGGAATTTAAATATTCTCCACACTCGGTCGGTTTTTAAGTCGGGACGACGGCCCTGGCGAAGAAGGGAATATTATCACACCGGGGAATCTGAAATTTCGCGTCGCGCCCGGAACGCTTCCCTGCGTTCCCGCTCCGCGGATGTGCTCGGTTGAAGGACGCGTTCCAATCGGGAGTTTCGGAGGCTGCGTGAGATTCAGCAGAAGTTGGAAAAGTCCCCTGCTCACTGGAGGATGAGCAACGCCACTAGATTAGACTCGCGAAATTGATGGCTCCCGAGGTTAATGCTTTGCAGACGCGACAGATTACGTTATGTTATACTTCATCACCGAACTGTGATCCACTGATCATCTCTGTTCAACCGTGTAGCTACGAAGAAAAAGTAAATGACGTTGTACAATTGTCTGTCATTTCATTTATGTAAAGATACGTATTCCAAATGATCTGATATGTAAATAATATTCAAGGGGTAGTTTAGGATTTACATAGGTAGTCCGGCTGAGTCGCACAGTCCGTCACTTACAGGTTTACTCTGTACACTCCGTGTAGTTGTTGAACCGCAACGAAACCGAACAGGTCCGCCCGNTAGGATTTACATAGGTAGTCCGGCTGAGTCGCACAGTCCGTCACTTACAGGTTTACTCTGTACACTCCGTGTAGTTGTTGGACCGCAACGAAACCGAACAGGTTCCGCCCATAATTCCTCGAGGCGTTCGCCGCTAGTCTCTCAATTACCACATTCTCGCGTCTCTCCCGGCGAAAGAAGATCGTAATTAGCGCGATTTCCGTCGCCCAGGAGAAGGTTGATCAAAGAAAAACGTACCCCTCACTGTAATTAGAGATAAATTCATATTTAAAAATACGTTTAGGGAAGAGGCCTATAGATTGTCGGTTATATTGCCCAGTGGGTCCTTTGAGAATGATACGCCTTGGATGTTTCGCCAATTAACGCAGCGGACCCGAGGAACCGCGTNGCGAAAGAAGATCGTAATTAGCGCGATTTCCGTCGCCCAGGAGAAGGTTGGTCAAAGAAAAACGTAACCCTCACTGTAATTAGAGATAAATTCATATTTAAAAATACGTTTAGGGAAGAGGCCTATAGATTGTCGGTTATATTGCCCAGTGGGTACTTTGAGAATGATACGCCTTGGATGTTTCGCCAATTAACGCAGCGGACCCGAGGAACCGCGCTCCTGGAAGTTGACGTATAAAGGACGTGTCGCGACGACGACGACGACGACGACGAGTCGTACAGCCTCAGGCGAGGGTGTTCATCCAGTCGTCCCGTGGAGCAGGGAAACTCTGCGTGACTTCCTTTGAGCCTGCTACCCTCACTGATTGCAGGTATTCGCGTACCCAGGTATGCTTAATCGACGCACGAACCGAAAATGTAAATGGATATCACTTCGATCAAAGACAACTATGCTAATGACTCCTCTGTATAGTATTAAACGATCTAACGTTTTTCGGAAAATCGTGTAAATAAACTCGATACGGGATCGTTGTGAAAAGAATTGCGGCTCTTTTCATTTCAGTGGAATAGAAGAGGAGAGAAGAGAGAAGAGACGAGCACGTTTCCTATTTGGTCAATCGGAATGGCCGGGCAGAAGAAATCAATTCCGCAACCGGGCGGGATTACCGTAATTACTTTGCGGATGAAATCCGAGGTCGGAGAGATTTGATTTGCGTCTTCGATTAACCGTCCGGGCAATCCGGGCGCGTCTCGACCCGGTTTCCAATAAAGATAAACGTAAAATCTAACTGCCGCGCCGCGGCGCCGGTCGATCCTCTCCTTCGCGCCCTTTCCAGCGGAGCATCCTGCGGAGCGAACGCTGCCGCCGACGACGACGACGGTACGGTTGAACGTCGAAACCGTGAGGGCACTTACACGAGATGAGCTTGCGGCTGAAAAGCCTCAAGGAAAATTGCAATGATCCCGGCGCGTCGAAATACGTTCCCGGAATAATACCAGTGGGTATCCATCCGGGNACGACGACGACGGTACGGTTGAACGTCGAAACCGTGAGGGCACTTACACGAGATGAGCTTGCGGCTGAAAAGCCTCAAGGAAAATTGCAATGATCCCGGCGCGTCGAAATACGTTCCCGGAATAATACCAGTGGGTATCCATCCGGGCAAGGATTCCGCAGACCCCGCTTTTATCGCTTTTCATCAAATTAGAGGCCGAATGCGCGCTCCGCTTCCGAACATATGTACTTTTGCGCCGTCCGTCGTTTCGTATTCTTACGCCGGCACGCGAGATTTACCCGGAATTACTCGAACGATACCGTTCACGCGGAACGAGCCCGTCGTTGAACGAAGTTTCGGTCACGTTTGGAATTAAACGCGGGCCGTGTCCCGTTACCAGCCCCGGCAGCCGCGGATTCTTATTATTCCGTTCGCCGTCTGTAGAATAGTTTTAATAAACTTATGCGAGTTTCAAGTTTTTGCATTCGCCCGGGAAAAACTCGTCGCCGAAAACGACGCCTGAGAGGGAAGTTGCCAAGATTCCGTTCCCTTCCTGTGTTTTGCGGGTGAGACGATGTTTATCATTTAACGTCCCGCCTCTTGCGGGAAAATTAAATATTCCCCCAGAGGGATCTCACCTGATGACGAAATTATAATATGTTAAATACAATCTCGATGACTCTCATTTTCTTCTCGCTTTTTTATCTGTTTGTTTTAATCAAGCGTTCTGATAACATTCAATTTTCTCGTCTGTTTCACAGCTATGAGATGTTTGAGGCGTTTATTTTTAGAGTAATCTAACTCGATTTTTCAGAAAAATCAACCCAACTACAGTGACTCCTATGAACGATGTTCTGGAAATATATTTGAAAACTGAACTATACATATAAAATGTTACCTAACTATATTAAATGTTTACCCAAAGGAATGTTTGATAGTCGTTTAATCCTACACAAAATTTCAAGTAAGTTTCATCGTTAATTGTTTAGGTATTTATCAATACAGACAAGGAAAATTCATTTTCCCATAAGATTCTGCAAAATTCGCAAATTTTTTAAATGTTATACCTCGATTATAAAGCAATGAAGGGCCTTGAAATTTATACACAAATCTCTTTATATGCAGACGAAAGTCCATGTAATATTTTAGCTAAATCTTATTGTTAATTTAATTATCAACTCCCTTAAGTTCATTTATAGTCATCAAAAACATATTATTTCTTAAAAGGTGTTTATTACGCAAATTAAACTGATAAAGTATACATTCTTAGAAACAAAAAACCATTATACTAGTATACTATCAGTAGTCAATATTTTCTAGTTTATTAAAATGCAAATCTTTACATATCTCAATTGTGAAATAAATAGACTTAGACCACTTTCAAAATAAACAGGTCATTTCAACAATTACTGTAAGATATAGATTCGAATTGAAATTATAGCTATGGTTATAACTAGACAGCGGATTCTTATGCACATCGGAAGTTTTAAAGTGATTAATTAAAGAAATCCATTTCAGATTGCAACTTCTTTTATCGTATAAATATTGAAATACCCGTTTTTTATATTGTGTACTTTTTTATGCATCAGATGCAACGTTTATATTTACACCATACTCAATTATTTCATAAGTACAAAAAATCCGCACTCTAGTCACAACAGTACGATCCGTCAATGGATTCTTAACAAAGTGCAACCATGCATTGTATACACGAGCACACAATTTTCCTCGATTTCCACAGTTCGGCCGGAATCCATAAAACTCATTTCAAACAGCCATTGTAAACGGAAAAGTAACTTCACCAGTACCTACAGGCCAATAACTCCATTATGATCGACGATTTAAATCGGGCCTGCCGTAGCGTCGCCCGTTGCCAATCGTTCCGAAGGGAAACTCCGGGACCGATTGGCGGGGTAACGAGTCGAGCGTACACCTTTTACCGTCGATGGGAAAAGAACGGAGGGTGCTGGCCTCTCGGGCGAATAAATTTCCCGTAATTTTCACGCGAACACGGGGGAACGGGGGGCCTCTCTCCTCTCTCCCGCGTAATATCCTGTTCGAGGTCGTTACGCGAAAAAGGAGAAGTCGAAGGTGAAACACAGCGCGCGAGAGCTCGGCGCGGCACGGGCGTCGAGGATCGGTGAATCCGAACCGCGATAGGACGGGATTCGACGACGCCCTCGCGTGGATCGACGAGCTAATATTCTCTTCCCGACGAGTTAGTCCAGACAGTTTTGAATATTAGATTAAACGCCGGTTGATCCCCTGTCATTAGCAGGGATGCTCTAATCAAAGTCGATCCGAACTTCGAAACCGTTCGGCGGGTGGTGCGTCTTATTAAACCGGAGACAACCCCTAACCCCCGCCGCCCGCGCACCGATCCTTCACGCGTTCCTCCTCTTTTGCCCGCCTTCAACTACACTTTCGATCCGCTGTTCGGTTATTCGCGTCGCCGACTGCCTGCGGCACGTTTCGCCCCGAATTAAGGGATCATCGTCATCGTGCGCGCTAAGTAGTTCATAGAACAGGTTTAAGTGAATCATCCTGCGCCTTGTTAGCATCTACGAAGCGTCCCCTACCTCGCTGCGTATCACGGACTTATCCTCCGAGAATACTTAGCTTCGTTAATACCGGCGAATCGCATTAAGCACCCTTTTCGTTTTTCACAACGTCCCAGCAGTCTATTGCCCGTTCCACTCTTCTATGCTAAATAGTACTTCGTATACATGTAAAAATTTGTACACTTCGAGGATGTATAAACCGTAAGATCTCTGCTAAAAGTTTAAGAAATCTAATAAAAGCCTATCTCCATTATTTGAAGCTATAAACTCTCTTAAAATGATTATATTTACAGAGAAGTAAGGTTTATGAAGCTGTTGGATCGGAACTTTTAACATGTAATTTCTAATATTCNCTGTATGAAACTTATGCACGTCGATTGAATAAAAGAAATAATAAGACCCTTGAGTTTCGTTTCGTAGAACAATAAATAAATATTGATCGACAGGTGCCTTTTTATAGGTGTATTCCACAGTTTCCTCGNCCTGCGCCTTGTTAGCATCTACGAAGCGTCCCCTACCTCGCTGCGTATCACGGACTTATCCTCCGAGAATACTTAGCTTCGTTAATACCGGCGAATCGCATTAAGCACCCTTTTCGTTTTTCACAACGTCCCAGCAGTCTATTGCCCGTTCCACTCTTCTATGCTAAATAGTACTTCGTATACATGTAAAAATTTGTACACTTCGAGGATGTATAAACCGTAAGATCTCTGCTAAAAGTTTAAGAAATCTAATAAAAGCCTATCTCCATTATTTGAAGCTATAAACTCTCTTAAAATGATTATATTTACAGAGAAGTAAGGTTTATGAAGCTGTTGGATCGGAACTTTTAACATGTAATTTCTAATATTCTAATATACAGGATGAGTCATTTTAATCGATCCACGCAATTATCTCAGAAACTAAAAGAGATGGCGAAATATGGTTTCAACAAAAGTTATAGGGTTTCGAGGGGTTCATATATTGGTGACCTTGAACTTGACCTTAAAATAAATTTTCAATAACAATTGAAGGTCAACTTTTATTTATTTTTTTATTTTGCAGGTAATATCTAATAACTGTTAAAATTTTAATGCTTTGTCATTGTTTTTATGTAAGGGTTCATGCAACTTTAGATATGCATCGCATTATTAACATTTCTATTACATACATTTCGTTAATAAATTTCTACTATAAATTAAATAACCAATTTTGCGACCTCCTGTGTATAAGCATTCCTGCAAGCCTGTCGATTATTTTTGTACGTTAATCTATTTTCGATCACAAACTACGAATTGAAGGACTTAGAATTAAAACTGAAAAAGAATAAGGCAGATGAAACTTTATTACTATGTAAATCAGAAAGTACGACTCTTGAAGAAAAAAATAAAATAAAAGGTCAAATAAAAAAGATACACGAGAATATTAGAAATGATAAAAAAATGAAAGATTTTAATGAAAACGGAAAAAGATTTAAAAGAGAGAAAAAAATCGCATTATTTTTTCATCATCATTAAATCTAATGAATAAATATATATTAAAATAGTTATTTGCTTTTAAAACAAAAAAAAAGTTTACACAAAGTTTGTTCATATTGTTATGACTTTTACGGTTAGGAAAACATGTTATGTTTATAACATACTATATTTTTTTGTTAATTGAAACGTATTTTTCTATTTAAATAAAGAAGACTTTAATATCAAACACAAGTTTTACTTTAATCCACAACCTCAGTGTCATGATCAAAAATTGGGTCAAACGTTGATCGAAAACTGGTTTTGATGAATCGATGATCGAAATCTACGAGAAGGGGATCCTTTTTTTTTAAGGTGGTTTATTATGCCTATCATTATTAAAGATTTTTTTGTTATTTCGTAATTTATTAAGACTTAAATTAAAAAATAAATGAAAAAATTATGACTCAGCGCTTAATACAACAATATTTTTATTAAAAGATCTGTCTCATCTCCTTACATGATCGAAAACCGGGCCGACTACCTTACTAGCCATTCACTGGCTACAAAAAAATGGTCAGCAAACTATCGTAACATCATCCTCTCACCAAAAATATGTGACCACACACTGGCCAGTATTTAATAGCTATTGACTGGCTATTTATTGGTCACAAAATTGTAGCCAAAAAATACTGGCCAGTAAGTGGTCAATAACTGGTGTCACTCAAAAATATTTCTATTAGGGTAAGCATTCTCCCTTACCCCCTTGAGATTTGACGAACCTCGTTAAATAATATCCTCGAAGTTGACATTTTTTCAACTATAAAATATATTTATATTATGTATTAAGAATTATACAAAATTGCAAAATTGTTACATTCATATTATTTTATAAATGAAATCAAAACTCTGTCATTCGACACGAGAATTCAAGATCAAATAACATTTTTAACAGGCTCGCAAAATTTATGAAATTTTGCACAATGTTTTATTAATGTAGTATCTGACAACTGTTAAAATTTCAATGCTTTGTCATTGGTTTTACGTGAGGGTTCAAACAACGTTTTAACGTATGAAACATTTACAGGCATGTACACGTGACTTTTATAGTTACGACGCGTTAGCTCGGAAGGGCGGAAGAGCGAGCATCCCTCAACAAGCGCACGGTTTTCCAGCAGAGAAAGCAGAAAACTGTTTACATATTCTCGGCCAATTATCTGGAAATTATGAGGTGAGCGCGGAGCAAGCTGTCAGTGTATTTCCAAGGCCTCCATTCATGCGCCATTTCTCGCTTATTTCGGCCGTACTCATTCATGGCCCGTTACTCTTGAACTGGCAGGGCGGAGGCGCGAAAGCACCCCCCGTTCATGCTAATTTTATCGCTCGCGGATGCGGGGTCGAATTACCGCTGGCCAAGTCATTATCATGGATTTTGATAATATCGTAGCCGCGCCCCGATTATCCACCGTGAAGGGGGG
>SMSR01013652.1:0-12323 GCA_019453355.1 Ceratina japonica | reverse complement strand
TAATTCACGTCCAATATTTGATCTTACCATTTTTAGATTCTTGTAAATACTTTTACTTCTCTTGTTTTATATTCTTATCACTCCTCTTTTTAGAGATTATTTTTAACAGTGATATCGAGAATGTAGACATTTTCTTTCTTTTCTTAATTTTGGAGTGCATCTAGGATTACACACCTAAATAAAAATATTTGATTAGGTAATTTTTCAATCCGTCTAACAACTTTTAGTTTTCTTGTTTCATGCTCTCGTCTCTCTCTTTCATGGGGATTATTTTTAATATAATAGTACTATCGAGAATGTGAGAATTTTTCTTTCTTTTCTTAATTTTGAAGTGCACCTGGGACTGCACCTAAATAAGAATATTTGATTAAATAATATTTAAATTCGTCTAATATTTAATTCTAATACTTTATGTTCTAATACTTTCCTTGTTTTGTTCTCTTGTTTCTCCCTCTCTCTCGTAGGGATTATTTTTAATATTGATATCGTTAATATGAGAATTTTTCTTTCTTTTCTTAATTTTAGAGTGAACCTGGGATTGCACCTGAATAAGAATATTTGATTAGGTAATTTTTCAATTCATGTAACTATTGGGTTGTTCGGAAAGCTCGTGCCAATTTTTAGTAGATAGATTAGGGTAGGAATGAGTACATCAGAATGATTGAAAGCAAATGACATGGTTATTCGTTTTAAAACATGATTCTTTATGCATCTTGAGAACAAGTCATTATTCATTAAGATTGTGACGATATTTAATAAAGTAGGTGTCACAAAGTGGAGCAAAAATCATAGTTACTACGTTTTGGACTTTAAGTAATTTTATTCCAAAGAGTGATTGTTCTGAATAGAATAAGGATCAGGGCACCATGCAATGTACCTTAAACTAGACATCGAAACGAATTTTGTCTTGATTCTTCAAGAAGTAAGCACGTAAAATTGAATAGCATAAATGTGTCTATTTTACAATATTTTTAAGGATGCACTCTGCAAGTTGCACGAGAGATGAAGAAAAACAATACAGCACGTATACATATAATTCAATAAATTGACAAATGTATATCAAAATTCACATTCGCTGCCTTTAAATTTTCTATAAATATCGGCACGAACTTACGAACAACCCCATACTTTTACTTTTCTCATTTTATGCTCTTGTCTTTCCTATCCATGGAGACTGTTTTTAATATCGATATCAGTAATGTGAGAATTTTTATTTTCTAATTTCAGAGTGCATCTGATTTCTCTTCTGGATGAGAATATTTGATCTTATTTTCTTTCTTTCCTTATTTGATCAGGTGATACCAAGAGCGTGAGAATTTTTTCTTCTTAACATTGGAACTATCGATTTTTTTTTATACATGCATTTCTCCATTTAAAACCAGTCGTTTTAACTGGTCTGATAGTTCGAGTTTTAATTTCAGAGTGCTGGTTCTATTTCTGTATGAGAATATGTGATCCTATAATTTTTAGATTCCTGTAAATGTTTTTACTTTTCTAGATTTTCTATTATATTTTTGTCACTTCGTCTTTTCGAGGTTCTTTTTATATTAATATCGACAATGTGAGAAGAATTTTCCTTTTTTAATCTCAGAGTGCATGGTTTCCTTCGCTCTATGTTATATTTTTGATCTTTTCATCTTCTGGATTCGTGTAAAAAGTTTCAATTTTCTAATGCTATGACTGACTTCCTTTTATGGCGATTATTATTGACATCGACAATGTCTGACAAATTTTTAATATTTAATTTCTGGGTGCACCAAATTTTCACCGTAAGACGAGAATATTTGATCTTATTATTTCAGATTCGCATAAATACTTTTACTTTTTTAGTATTATATTCTCATCACTTTTTTTCGAGGTCCTTAACTCCTTGCCTTATAATAATATATACTTTTATAATAATATCTTTTAAGAAATAAGTCTGCAGCTCCGAATGCGGTAAAGAAAACTGAATGAATATGCCTGTAGCTCGATTAGATCTAGAACATCTCTGAGACGTTTTGTTTACATTTACTTGGCTCGGTAACTTATCACGCCTCTGACACGTCATTCTAAGCTAAGGGGTTACTATTGATATCAACAATATGAAAAAAAAATCTTTCTTTCTTAATTTCAAATTGTACCTGGTTTTACTTTAAGACGAATATTCAATCTTGACAATTGTAGTATTATAATCTTATCACTTTGTCTTTTCGGGGTGCTTTTTATATTAATATCGACAATGCGAGAAGAATTTTTCTTTTTTAATTGCAGAGTGCATCTGGTTTTACTTTAAAACGAATATCTGATCTTAACAATTTTAGACTCGTGTAAATATTTTTACTGTTTTACACTGTTAAAAATATAATTATATTTAATGCACTTTTCATGAAAAATAATACATTAAATTTAAGTTTCTCGTAAATTAATGCACTTTTCATGAAAAATAATACATTAAATTTAAGTTTCTCGTAAATTAATGCAAGTTTACCATAAATTTAATGAATTTTCGAGAAAATTTAATGAACTTTGAGAAAATTTATTGAATTTTGAAGAAAATTAGTGTTCCGCAATGAATATTTAATGAAACATTTTTAAGAGTATAGTATTAGTGTTTCAGTATTGTGTTTTTATATTAATATTGACAATATGAGAGGAATTTTCCTTTCTAGATTTCAGTATTATGCATCTGGTTTTACTTTAAAACGAATGTTTGATCTCGAAAATTTTATAGGCTCATGCAAATACTTTTGCGTCTGTTGTTTTATATTTTTCTCACTCTTTTTTCTAAAAATTATCTTTAATATTGACATAGACAAAATACAATAAATTTCTCTTCTTTACTTTTCGACCACATGATTTTCTTCTTCTTATGTTTTACTTCTAGACTAGAATATTTGATCTTACGATTTTTACATTCGGTAGTTTAAGTTTCTAAGGTATAAACTTTTTTATAACATGTAATTCTTCTTACGTCAGCAGCGAAGAAGTAGGTGTAACGATTGTGTGCGGGCAAGGAAGAACAAAGACCAGAGATGAGAACAAATCCTCCTTTTGTAATTGGACAATTGTTAAATTGGCGTGATAATTATTTCACATAAAGTTCTTTCGATTTCTACAACGGGTGCTGGTTCAAAGAAAACGCAAGAGTTTCTTTTAATTTCCTTTTAATCAAAGATTGCATTATTGGATTAAATGGGACCTTACATTTTTTTCCAAATTAATTCTCTTTAATGTTGCACCAACGCGCAACAGACGAGTATTAGGATAATTACGATAAAACTTCCTCCGGCAAAATATTCTTGCATGATTTTCCAAAGTCACTTTTTCTGATTCTTAACTTCCGGGTACATCGTACAATCCACACGGCACATGATTAAGGAGGTTCACAAGCAAATTTGGTGTATGAATAGATTTTAGTTGAAGAATGAATAGAACTTAGTTAAAATTTGGTGAACTTTCAGAGCGTGAGAAAAAAGTTATAAAGAGGTCTCAATATAAACGTTTTTCGCAAATATTTAAGTTCCTGTTGGTCGGACAATGTATATATTATATATGTACATCAGATCGAAATTATATTATCGATTGATCAATTTTCTATAACGATCATTCTTGACGTTTTTTGCCTGCGACCAACTGTTGTCAAGATAACGCGCGGCAAAACTTTAAGTTTCCAAAAGAAACTCGCACATATCATGCATTCGAAAATTTCGCTGCGTAAAAAGTTCTACCGCGTGTTAAATTGAAAACAGTGTTCGCAGGCAAAAAACGTCACCCATGATTGTTGTAGAGAATTTATCAATCTATAATTTCGATCTGATGTATATACGTCGTCCTACCAACGGGAATTTAGATATTTGCGAAAAACGATTTAAGTTAGGCATGTTCGATTCTTCGCAAAGAATCAATTCTCGAATTGATCCTGAATCGTAGTCCGAGAATCGATTCTTTAAAAAAATCGATGTTTTTAAAGAAACTGTGCAAATGCATAAATAAATAAATTCGTTCGTTTCCTTGGTATTGGATATATGAGTAGGGATTATTAAAGAACATTGTGTTCAACAAAATATAACTTGTCATTTATTTTAATCATCATTTGTCATTACTTGCCATTCGTTAAGTTCGTGTAATTCGATAGAAAATTAAAAAATAATAATGTATACTAATATATGCTCTAAACCTCGTAATTTCATTAGGGACTATTATTTTATTTATTTATTTAACCGATTTTCCTTACAAAAGAAGGCTGTGGATAAAATGCGTATAGCCCTTTACCCTAGCGGATTCAATTATACCAAAACACATAGATTTATGGTATAATCTTAGTATTTTTCCGGTAAAATTACCAAACAACTACCATAAAGATACCACAATTATCTTATGTTAGTAGTTTCTTGATATCTATAATTCTCAAACCTACGGCTGTTTTTTGGTATAAATACTTATAGTATTCTACTACATTAGTACCAAACTTCTGCCATTTTTATACTTATACTATAAAAATACTGTAATTACCGGTAGTTTTGAATCTGCTAGGGTAGGGACAATTAATTTCCCGGAGAGCAAGAAATCGATTGTCGATTGTCACAGAGAATCGAATCTAAAAATCGATTTTTTAACTAAAAGAATCGATTTTCCATGTACATAATAAATCAGGCAATAGAATAATTATCTTACAATGTCAGTAGTATATCCGCGTAATAAATTAGACGATTATAAAAATTGTGATGTAATTAAGATATATTCACATTACAATGTCAATTAAGAAATCGGCTTCAAAAATTCAATTGTGCCCTAATTGGAGAATTATTACAAATATCAGTAGTATATCCACGTAATAAATCAGACGAATACGTCTGCTACGAAAAGTAACAATCTTAGCATTATATTCCAAATTCTCATCTTCATTTAATCATATTTCCTAAATTTTTCAAATGTCTAGACGTGTCTCCATCATCATTCGTCATCAATGCTTTTTTCCAGAGAGCAAGAAATCGATTGTCGATTCTTACAAAGGATCGATCCTGGGGAAAATCGAATACCAAAGAATCGATTCTAAAGATCGATTTTCTAAACAAAAGAATCGATTTTCCGAAGAATCGAATCGGATTCGAACATCCCTAATTTAAATTGAAACCTTTATAACTCTTTTCCCACATTCTGAGAATTCACCAAATTTTAACTGAGTCATTATTTAACTAAAATCTATTCATATGCCAAATTTTAGATTTTTCTAACCGTTAAATCGATTTGCTTGTGAACATCCTTAATCAGCTGCCGTGTGGATTGTACGATGCGCCGGAAGTTGAGAATCAGAAAAAGTGACTTTGGAAAATCATGCAAGAATATTTTGTCGGAAGAAGTTTCATCGTAATTTCTCATTCGCGTTCACGTTGCTCGCTTACATCCAATTTATTCACGTTAAAAAAGAATTTATTGCAACAATCATTCTTTAGCTGTGTTCGACATTAAAAAGAAGAAAGTCTTTTCACTCCTACTTAGTTCAACATTAGCTACGTGTAAATTGTTTTCAAACTTACCATACTTTCATGAGTTTCGGATTTAATTACCACCTTAAAGTTCACTGAAAGTCCAAAGTATCAGTTTCATTTCACACTAAATTTCTAATAACATTTTTTTAACAATTGCTTTAATATTGTTTTATGGAAACCTGTTTATTAATTTTGTTTCTGATTTCAAGGCTTTCCATATGGCGATTGTTTCGAGGAAAGAATTCGTTCTCCGGGGCTTCGTGATCCTCTGTTTGTCGAGTTGTGTCTCAGGTATGTACAAATTATTTATTCCACCTCGTCAAGCATTTTGGCATCTATTAAAATAAAACGTCAACAAATATTTAATGACGCATTTCATAGCAGCTTAATTCGATCAAAAACGTCAATACCTTTGAATAATTATTATTCAGCGAGCAAACAAATCGATCATGTAATCCGAACACACATTTAGCCAGAAAAAATAAATAAACGCATTTAACGAATATTTTTTAAAGGCAATGAGTATTTGTTTGAAAGTTCTAAAACTAATATCAGCCAACAGGATATTGAAACAAATTCCAGAATATATAATTAAATGGCAAAAGTTGTTTTTATGTCGATACTTCACAGGTACAAAAATGTCACACGACAGAATTAATAAAACGTTCTCTCTATAAGAAGTGTAATTCATAAACTGTCAGTTACCTATTTGACACTGCACCTCGTTATGTTAAAAGTCAAGCTAAGCAGAAGAGGGAACCTAATTTCCCTGCAAAATGAATAAATAAAAAAATTGTCAAGGTCTAAAATGGTTCAGAAAATATAATTAAGTCTGCTTTATTTATTTTTACAATTTGACAGGAGACAGTCATTTCGTTTTTTTGAAAATCTCGTGCTGCTACCATATTTGACACTTCATCTTGTTATGAGTTATTATTATGAAAATGGAGAAATATCCTTCAAACATAATTCGACAGGAGCTATAGCTCAAAACAAGAACTATTTCGTTTTTTTTCAAAATTTCGTGCTGATACTGTACAATTTTAATTAAGTACATGTGTGTAATTAAGTCTTGTGTTAAACGTAATAAGCAGATAAATGAAACTTAGTAATCCAATACGTTATTGAGTTAGCATTATGAAGATGTTAAGAAAACATAATGAAATAGGATTCATTTATCTTTGTAATTTCATAGAAGGCAATTATTGTCCTTCGTGAATTATGTGGTAGGTGTTATACAATTCAGGGGGTAGAAAATTTCTATACATCATTTCTCGTTCGCAGAAGGCGCTGTATCCTATATGCGATGTATAATAATAATAATGTTAGGTGGGCGACTCAATCTCATTAGGATTTCCTAAATTAAAGTTGAAACAACCTGGCTGCACATCTATTCGCGCGTTCTGGGTTAATTAAAAATTCAACAGTGTCCGTGTAAGTGGTTCTTTTTCTCCGTAAATGAAAGGAATCCGCGAATTTCAATTGAAAGCGATAAAGAATATTTTTGATAGAATTTTTCCTCCTCATATATGAACTCCATTTTATTCCTCCATTTATATAGAACGATATTATTTCATCGGAACTCTGCTGCAGATCGCAAATAGTGAACGAGAGGATATTTAAATTTCATTTTCACTGTGTAGATATTTAACAAATATGAAAACTCAGTTTTATGATACAAGGAGCCCAGTTATTAAGCTTAGCAGTTAGTGGCTCGTGTGATACTGATCTGTGATATTTTTTTAATACTTCCTCTCGTGTTAGAATTCTGAATATTCAGGAACTTTTTTGGGAAAAATCGTTATAGAGAAGTTGCTTGCATCCAATATGGATATTGTGTCATACAATTTGAAATGAACAATATTAGGTGAAAAACTCCAATAAAACTGATCTTTTTATGAAAATGGTACAAATCTGGGCAGGTTTGAGTATTTATCCAAACAATATTTTATCTTATACGATAATAATATCCATTCCTGTGAAAACCTGTTCGACGAGGTCATGAAGCGAATAATAAACTCAGGAATTAGTGGTTCTTGTGATAGTAATCTGTGATATTTTTTTAATACTTCCTCTTACGTTAGAATTTTGAATATTCAGGAACAGTTTTTTGGGGAAAAATTGTTGTAGAGAATTTCCTTGCGTTCCAACACGATGGATATCGTATCATACAATTCGAAATGAACAATATTAGACTATAGAAAGTATATATTGGATTATTCGAAAAGTTCGTGCCGATACATATAGGAAATTTAAAGGCAGCGAATGTAAATTTTGAATATACATTTATCAATTTATTGAATTATATGCGTGTTATTTTGTCTTTCTTCACCTCTCGTCCAACTTGCAGAGTGTATCCCCAAAAATAGTGTAAAATAGACGTTTTTGCTATTCAATTTTACGTGCTTATTTCTCGAAGAATCAAGACAAAATTCGTTTTGATGCCTAGTTAAAGGTACATTGTATGGTGCCCTGGTCCTTATTCTATTCAGAACAATCGTTGTTTGAAATAAAATTACTAAAGTCCAAAATATAGTAACTATGATTTTTGCTCCACTTTGTAACACCTACTTTATTAAATATCGTCATAATCTTAATGAATAATGGCTCTTTATAAAGATGCCTAAAGAATCATGTTTTGAAACGAATAAACATATAATTTATTTTCGATCATTCTAGTGTACTCAGTCCTACCCTAATATAATCCATCTACTAAAAATCGGCACGATCTTTCCGAACAACCCAATACATAGAGCAATCAATACCAAGTTCGTCATTTTCATTACGTTCACGATTCAATTTCAGCCTCAGAGTGAAACTGGACGCTGAGTTAATCGAATTATCGATGGACTAATCAGAAAAATTTGAATAAAGGCTGAATTACACTCGATACATTTTATGTTGGTAATAATACATATCCCGAGTACACGTAGATGTCTGCAGAAAGAAAAACAATTTCCATATCGAATTGCATCGGTCAGCTGACAATGGCAAATTGATTTTCCGATTTCAACCTCCGCTTCTTTGCTTTTATTCTCGCAAAGGCGTCTTTGTACCGGATACGACATTTCCCTTTTTATTCTCTCTAGAATCCGGAATATCCTCCGTACGTGTGAAGCATTTTCGCCAACTCATTGTCAGATGTGAGTGATGAGAAATCTTTCACGTTGTATTCTCATGTCAGTAAAATAAACATTCTTATAAGAATGTAGAAGTAAATCATTAAATCGACGAATGAACGTGATCATACTTCACGTTGGCGTGAGAAGGATCCCTCATTTATATGTATATTTATATATTGTATTAATGAAGGATCCCTCATTTATATATTTATATATTATATTAATGAAGAATCCCTCATTTATATATTTATATATTATACTTAGAATTAATTATGTTTGACTTTATATACAAGGTATGAAACATCTATTTAAAAATTGTCAAAAACATCAAATATAGAGTCATATAAAACGTTACGTCTAATCACTTGTTACGATTAGATTGTGAATTTTACGAATTTATAAAAGAATTAAACATGCAGAAAATATAAATGCGAAGATGATTCATGTTAGTATTAAGTGAGACGCGATCGTGCACCCGTGGCTACTGATGAACTTCATTTACGCCATTTTATTTCGTACGAATTCCAACAAGGAAGAAATGCTACTACTAAAGTAGAAATTTATTGAAAGTGGTGAAGATACAGTTTCTGATGATGATGCAGAAAATGGTTCGAAAAATTAAAAATATGTGATTTCGATCACTCTAATAAGCTACGCTTCGAGCGATTATCTTTGACTCACGACGATATTGTCAAGATCATGTTAGAACCAAATTCCTTCTTTGACAACATCTGAGATTGCGAAAAGGCCTCAACAAACCATATTCATCTGATTTCAGACCATATTCTGAAAGTAACATTCTAAAAACGACAGAACTTTCCGGTAGACCTAATATATTGTTCAAATGATAACAGAAATCCATATCTAAAATACATTTTTTTTTTACTGACTATTTTATTTTACATAAAAATCTGTAGCATAGTTACAATTTAGTATTTTCAATATATTTATTATTTTTCGCAAACGATACATGATGGAGCAATTTTACTTCCGGACTAAAATTTGGTATGGGAAACTTTATAAAAATCATGTAATGAACATTGGAAAAAATGAATAGTGTTTTAATGTTGAACTGTATAATTATTGAGCTTGTTAGTACAATTTAACAATTTCAATTATTCTATTAAAATCGAAAGGAATACCGACTTGTTGCAAGTCGTGGTGAACTACCTCAAGTTAGGTATCGATCGGGGCATCTCTGGCCAACAAACTCCGATATAACCCAAGGGATTAGCCGCAACAGGTTACTGTTTGGAACACGCGCACAAAGTCGTTAATCTTAAACTCATAAACGAGGATTCTCTATATGTATAATTAAAATTTACCACGGCCCGATAAACATCGTGATCATTAGACCACGAATGATCCCGTTAAATGCAACGAACTTTGTTATTGTTCCTCGCACGTTACTTCATTTTTATTAGACCCTATAAATAATGATCTCCCGTGAATCTTTCTCTTGGATTAACTTTATTCCTCAGGTTCAGAGATCAATTCTTATCATTTTTTTTAACGAGTTCAGATGAATTTTAAATATCGAAAAGTAAAATGTTTATTTTTAAAGTGTTTTAAATGAATTATATTTACAAAAGTGCGAGTTATAATATACATATAATATTTATATTACATATGTAATATTATATATACTATAATACAATACAATATGTAATATTATATACAACATACTATAATACAATATGTAATATTATATATATTATTTTATTATAAAAGCTGCCAAATATGACGAAATTAAGCAACAAGAAATGATGAGGAGTTGAACGAGTTCTAACTATTTTAATTACGGACAGTTGTAATTATAAGTTCACGCCAATATTGATTGTGAGTCATTAAAATTGTGTACGAGTTAATTATCAACTGCGTGGATGTAATTATTATGAAACACTGAATCAGATAATTATTCAGATTGTATTTTACTATTTTCAAATAATTTATTTAAAAATCTCTCTCTGCTCATTTGAAGTGATATTTAAGTAGCAATAATGGTTCTTATAAAACTTATGCCTGTCAATCCAAAACGTTAAGCATATATTTTTTCAAGATATTTTATTGCTGTATTTATTAGATGGGATTTTGTTTCTCGAGCGAACATTTGTCTGTCTGTAACAAAATATAACATGATAAATAAATAAAAGAACTGTTAGCTTCGGGAATTCCATGTTTTCATTTTTAGAAGAGCTACTATATCTGATCCATTTATTTTGAAAGTGTCCTAAATTCATTTTTCCAAAACAATCAAGTTGGCTATTTAAATATTTACATTTCTCTATTTTTTCATTTTAAAGGAAATTGAAACTAAAAAATTCAAAATCAGAGAGAATTTGTAAAAAGGAAAGTAACTGGTTAATGGAATGATGCAAAATTTTATTTTGAAAGTGGCTTAAATCCCATTTTACGAGCTTCAAACGGATATGGAGTTATTATACGGCAAAATTTAATGAGATAAGAGGTTCCTGTTTTATTATTAAAGAGCTAATGTTCGATTTACTCAGATAATATTTTTATTCCGTTTTTTATTAACGGAGAAAGGGAGAAGTGATTAAAAATATGTTGGATGCTTGTTTTTGGAACGGAATCATAAAATCTGTGAGATATCAATAAATGAGAATACAATATTCAAAATTACTGCATTGAGAAAGACCAAGAAATTTGTATAATATTTCATTGACATTAATGTATGAAAAGTGAGACCAATCGCAACGCTAAAATACAACGATCTAATGAATTTATTACATTATGTACCACCGACACAGCTGTTATTTTAAATCTCTTCTGCATACGCAAATTAACGAACAATGAAGAATTAGTTATCAAATATTATTCATTTTTCTGTAACATTTCTTTAATAATTAACAAAAGTCGGGTATTGTTTAATTTTATAATATAAAATTATTTATTCCTTTTCATTTCAAGGGAAATTCATTTCTTCCATGAACTTATGCCTTTTCAAGAATTATTAGAAAAGGTTGTTTACTAATTTTGAAAATATGACATAAGCCCAAGTTCGAGATATTTAAGGATTTGCGTTTTAACCCTGTTTCTAACAAGTTGTGTCAAAAGGCACCGTTTGAAATTTTCGTCTAAAATTGTTACCATTAATTTAATCGATTTTTCTCGATGTACAGCGACTCCCATTAATATCCGGACACACTTCACAATTTTTTAAAATATTTTGTTAGACATTCGATACAAATTTTTTTTAATTTTTTGTTAATCATTCTACGGTAAATTAAGCTTTCTAAAATTCCACAGAAGATAAAGTTCTTTGATCCAAAATTAAAAATATTACTCTGTTTCAAAATGTGTCCCAATATTAATGGAAATCACTGTAATTAATTAATTTTTTTTAAACAACATGTGTAGAAAAATTGAACAATTTAATTGAGGAAAAAGTATTAAAGTAATAATGATTCTTTATACTTACAAAAGGCGTCTTTTAACACCGGTAAAAGATGGTATTAAAAAGCAAATTCTCAAATATCTCGATTTTAAAATAAATAGACATAAGCAATTTTTTTTTCAAAATAAACGTTATATTTAAAATAATTCTTTCCGTTAATTTTAACCTTGAGAAAATCATACTATCGAAGTTGTTACGTTAGTTGAATGTTTTTAACTTCTCATTAACGTAACTTTTTAAAAAATCGGAATTTTTTGTTGCCCTGACTTTCCATGTAACTCGTGAGACGTACGAGGCGTTTAATAAGTTCGT
>SMSR01013651.1:0-13134 GCA_019453355.1 Ceratina japonica | reverse complement strand
GAGATTTTGGCGAACATGCTGCTGAAGTTGAAGGAATTCGGTTGTCTTGATCATTTGCTTTAGCTAATTTGTATTATTTTCTTTTGAGAATGGATATTCTATGCAATTTATTGAAATTAACGTATGAATATAATATAATATGGAAATCAGTTAACTTGTCGTCAATAAATATTGCTTACAAAATGTGCTGATGTATTTTTCCATAAAATATTTTATAGAGTTGTATTTTTTTTATCAATCGCTATTTAAACAATTATTGTGATTAGGATTCCCTGTGATGCATAGCATGATATGAATTATGATTATGTTAGAGTAAGTGCTGCATACGTTAGTCTCTTTGTTTGTACATAACACGTGTCATCGAAAAACAGATTGCGATAACAGGGTATGAAAGTGCCTTTCTAAATATTGTATACAATAAATATCGATGATAATAAGTAATAATTTCCTTTTTATATAAGAAATATTGTACTGATAAAGAACTACTATTAAAACCATTACAATGTAAGTGACGTTCTTACGAGGAAATTACGTTATCTTATTTGTGTCTTAGTTCAATGATATTTAGTGGTTAAATATTACTGTCTTACATTCTCTAACGCGAACTCAGTTATAAGACTGCACGTGACTTGCGTGGAATATTTTAGTCAATTTTGCATTTTATGCGTTAATCATTTGATAAATAAGGGCATTTTATGTTGTTAAAAAATCTCACATGAAATGTGAATTTACAAAATGAAAGGCACTTATATTTGCAAATACAATTCTTCTACAAATGTATAAAATTAGATATCTAGAAGTCACTCATCATCCTGTCGACAAGTTCCTGTTTTGCACATTTGTCGCATTTAGATAGTCGCTTGTAGATCTAATAACTTAGGTATAAGTATAGATAAATGATATTTATGTTCTATTTTCTAATTTCGAAACAGAAGGTGTCGACATGCAGTTTTGTCGAAACTTGTACCGAGTAATTCCATTCCGCATAAAAATAGTTTAATTAATGCAAGGTTAGCAGATACGTGTTTTATCTCCGGTTTCTGCATTAAGACTTACGTTACTTTATCTTGTTGCTGATGAACTGGAGCGTTATAATCGCTACTGTTTTCTGTGTATCGTCGTTTATAATTTCTTAAGTGGGGTGACTCGCCTGTGCCACTTTTTCTATTGAAATGTATTTCTGTTTTTCAATTTTTTACTTCTCCATAACTTTCTGTTTTCTCACTTTATTTTCCTAACGTTCCCCACTTGAAATATTTGATGGTCGGGATCAGGAGATTTTAACCGTTGAGTTTTTCTGGCTGTTCAGATCTTCTCTGGTTATCCTTCTTTTTATGATTCTTTGTCTTTCCTTATTTTTCCGTTCACTTTCGCTTCTCTTTTTCTTGAAGTTTCGCACTGTGGGAGTTAAAGAGTCAATGCTCGACCGAGCTACGCGAAATAGTAGTCGTTATGTGGGAGAAGAGAGAAGAGTTCGACTAACTGACGGTAGTCCTCGAAAAGTCACGTGACGCAGGAAGAAGATTCGCGGTTATTATAATAGAGGAGAGTAGGAGGGAGTTAAGTTGAGTCACTGTCAAAAGGAGAGATCGGCTGGAAGATCCGCCGGTCGCCTAGTAAATAGAATATAAGAAAAACCGGGATGCCTCTACAAAATTATTAGAACGAAACGAGTTCCGTTATAATATTATATTATACAGCTTGGTACAAATATTGTTATAGAAAATTATAGAATTCATTATACAAATTATTATTATTATTATTACTATTATTATTATTACTAAATCGGACGCGTGCGCCAATGCTTCCATGCAATCAATCAGAGCTTAATTAATTCTATGGCTGATTCAAAGATAAAAAAAACAGAGCAACTGACGCGTCATTGCACAATGGTTGCACAGTGTCGTTATCATAGTAATTAACATCATCTCTGTCAACGATAATTTCGAGACTTTTAAGTTTATACATTGAACACAGTAGTGAGCAAACGGAGATTACTAATCATTCTTATCAAGAGTATATTACTTTGAGGAGTGACTAGACACTTTAACTAGTTTAACCGAAGTTGAAACCGATAGGAAGAATGATTACATCACACTCTAATCTTGATATTATTGCACCATTCTACATACGTCATAATTAATCATTCTATCACTGTTATGAATGTACCTTAAATCTAGTCTTCGCAGCAATTTAATGTACACTTTGGTTCATAAATTTTCAGATGATAATTATTAATAAGGTATTCAGGAGAAAAATAAAAGTGAAAATCACAAGAAAAGAATATTGATAAACTACTCACAAATTTGTTTAAGATTTGTAATTAATGACATTATTTGAATACATACTGACTAGGAACCACATTAATTATTTACTGATTGTTTTGATAAAATCGCGAAATATAGAAATATATATAGAAATATATATCTAATAACTTTCAAGATTTTGCGTGATTTCAGTGAGTAGCTTGAATAGATTTACTTATATTTCAATTTATTTAAATTACTTTAGAACAAAATTTAATTTTTACAGAAAATAATATACAATTAAATTCCATTTATTAAAAACAGGAAAAATGTTGATGTTCTTTACTGAGTTTTTTTTATCAAGGACTATATAGATATTAGAAGTAAAATTTGGCTTAGAGACGCTGTTTTTAATTTCAGCATAAATAGAGAATGAGTTTTAACATAAGAATCATCCAACTGTTGCTTTAAACATGAATAGACAGAATGTTACATCATACATCGCACTTGACATTAATTTAAGGATGTCGTTCTTACATTTGATTTCGTCAGGCAAAGATTTATAAATGGGAGTGTACCACACTCCAAGGCCAAACGCTCCCACCCAGCAATCGTTCCGTCTCATGCCGTCACAGACGGAGTGTTATCGATATTGTACAGAACAACGGTCGACTGTCAGTTCCCTGCACACTCAGCAGCACAGTATTCGCCGCGTTGGCGATCGAGACAGCTCCATCCACACTCGGGACAATTCAATCGCTTTATTCACTGGTGATGCGATCATGGCCGTGCAAGCGGAGGAGCATCGTTCGTGGTTGGACCCTCTGATTCAGAAGATTTCCCCTAAACTGGGCGAAGGCTTTTCCCAAGTGCAATACAAAATATCCGTTCCCGGTGATTCGCACTTCCTGTCGAGATTATTACTCGTGGAAATCGTCGCCAATGGCAGCAATGGAAAGAAGAAAGTAAATTTAGTGGTGAAGAAGCCATCTCCGATGGAGAACGTTAGAAAAATGCTAAACAGCGATCAACAGTTCCACAATGAGATTTTATTTTACAAAAGATACGCAACAGATAGAACAGAATTTGCCCGTTGCATTTATGCCGACGAGAAGCCGCCGGTGGACTCTGTGATTGTTTTAGAGAACGTGATAGTCCGGCACGGCTACTATCTCCACCGGGAGAAATACGATATTCCCATGGAATACACCATTGCTGCGTGCAAGGAACTAGCACGATTCCATGCGAACGCGTATACGATGAAGGAACAGCGTAAGGAAGAGTTCTTTGATATCATAAATAATATCAGGGAGGACAGATTCTATGAGGACGGGGATCTGAGGATTGTTGTACAGGGAACAGCTGACCGAGCTGTGGAGTATCTTCGCAATCAAGGTTACGATCAACAATTCTGTGATCAAATGGACGCTCTTTTTGAAAATGTGTATAAGACTGTAATCGAGCAGGAAATCCAGCCTGAAGAACCATTGGCAACGCTATGCCACGGTGATTTCACGATGAACAACGTGCTGTTCAAAAGGGAAGATGGAGAACTAAAGGCGTTCCTAATTGATTTTGCAACAATCAGGTACTGCTCGCCTGCTATAGACATTTCCACATTTTTGTGTTTGCATTGCGCGAACGACCTCGACCGAGATATGCTGAATAAGGTCTTAAAAGTGTACCATGATTTTTTGACACAATGTCTAAAAGAGGCTGGTGTCGATTGTGAAAAATACTCGTACGATGCTTTCTGTGAGGATTACAAGAAGAAAGGACTATTCGGATTTTTCATTGCCTCGTTTTTCCTAGCTATGACGATGAACAAATTCTCGATTAACCCGGAAGATTTAATAAATATGGACGTTAATGACGCTGTTCTGATAATGCGCCAAGCTGGAGGAGATGAAGTGTCGAAGATTTTGGCAGACATGCTACTGGAATTGAAGGAATTCGGTTGTCTTGATCACTTGCTTTAACTAATTTGTATTATTTACTTTTTGAGAATGGATATTCTATGCGGTTTATTGAAATTAATATGTGAATATAATATAATGTGGAAATCAGTTAACTTGTCGTCAATAAGTATTACTTACAAAATGTGCTGATGTATTTTTCCAAAAACATTTTATAAAGTTGCATTTTATCAGTCGCTATTTAAACAATTATTGTGATTAGTATTCCCTGTGATGCATAGCATGATATGAATTATGATTATGTTAGAGTAAGTTTTGCATAGATGAGTCGCTTAGCTTGTATACAACACGTGTCAACGTAGATTATGATACTACTACTAGTTATAAAGGTGCCTTTCTATATGTTGTATACAATAAATATCGATGAAAATAAACGACAATTTCCTGCTTATATAAGAACTATTTGTACTGATAAAGCACCACTATTAGAGCCATTACAAAGTAAATGATGTTCTTGCGAGGAAATTACATTATCTTATCTATTGGCTAGTTCGATGTTACTTAGTACTTACTGATTAAATACTGTACTTATCTTACACTATTTACTTCTGACAGAAACTCAATTATAAGACAGCGCGTGAGTTACTTCCGTAGAATATTTTAATTGACGAATGTGTGAATTTACGAAATGAAACGCACATATATTTTCAAATATAATTTTTCTACAAATGTATAAAATTAAATGCCTAGTAGTCACTCATCCTCTCGATGAGTTCCTGTTTTGCATATTTGTCGCACTTATCGTAAGTATAATAGCTTCTAACAGATCAATGACATTTACTTTTTGCTTAGGAGTATAAATTTCTATTTTCAAAACAAAAGTTATCGACATCCAGTTTTATCGAAACTTGTACCGAGTAATTCCATTCCGTATCAAAATGGTGTAATTATAACGAATGCAAAGTTAACAGATATGTGTTTTATCTCCGGTTTCTGCAATAAGACGCACATAAACCTTTATGTTGTTACTGGTGAATTGCATCGTTATATTCGCGACTGTTTTTTGCGTATCGTCATTTACAACTTCTTAACTTGCCTGTGCTACCTTTTCTATTGAAATGTATTTCTGTTTCCCAATTTTTTACTTTTCCTTAACCTTCTATTTTCTCACTTTATTTTTCTAACGTTTCCCACTTGAAATATTTGATGGTCGGGATCAGGAGTTTTTGATCGTTGAGTTTTTCCGGCTGTTCAGACACTCTCTAGTCACCCTGCTTTTTATGTTTCTTTGTCTATCTCTCCTCATTTTTCCTTTCACTTTCGCTTCCTCTTTCCCTTCTTCAACTATCTTTTTATTCGTCTCTCTTCCATCTTCCTTTTTTTCCTTTATCCTTGAAGTTTCGGAATGTGGAAGTTAAAGAGTCAGTGCTCATTCGAGTTACGGAAAAGATCTCCTAGCGACGTTAATTGCAAGTCCAATAGAATATGACACTACTGTTGTATCACTCAATTCCATCCGCGTATTAAATGAGTGACCGCGAGTAGCTATGCAGGAAAATCAGAGAATACACCATATTTAGAACACATACAACTTGTTTCAATAATTTTCAAAGTAGGTACAGATTTCTTTTACATATTATCTAGTAATTTAAGTTTGCTAACATCCGAAAGAAGAACAAATTGTTTCCCCCCCGATGTTAACAAAGATTTCGTCTTGAAATGTGTCCAAATGTTAACGGTAGTTAGTGTACATCAGATGCTGTAGGAAATACTTAGAAGTACTCTTAAAACTTATGAACGCGGACGAGATAGGTGCCTACGTGGAATGGAAACAAGCGCAACTAGGCGAGTAAAAGCCTGTTTGGAGGAGTGCATACGCGCATACATCTCCGTCGTCATACATATATCTGGCTAAATAAAGCTCAGTGGCACGAGGCGACGGCGGCGGTGGGTCGCTGCGCGAAATTATTCTTTCGCCTCTATGTGGAGGATCTGCCTTTCAAATGGAGGCACTCCGCGGCGCGCGGAAAAACTTTGTCATTTCCATATATTTCGCCGCGGACTGACAGCCCTTCCCGCCGTCTCCCGGGAAATTCACTTACGCTCTAACCTGAATTTTAAGCCCGTTAAATTTTGTTCGACGCGCCGTTCCACATGTCTCTGCGGCCGGATACGAACTGGCTCCAAAGGTCTTCTGCGAATCTTTTTTTCGTCGTGAAACTTGTGCGCACTTCCGGTCAAGCAATTTGTTCTTTTCAAGAACTTAATTATTCTCTAACAAGTTTTCGTTACTTCTATCAATATACGGAAAATCTGTCTTCAACTATATAATATAAAGAATATCACAGAACGTTATACAAGACACGTATTTTATTCTTAGATTTATAAATAGTTTCTTACGGTTACGAAACTAATTATGATTGTTTGACATTGCTGCGCAGCGATGGTTATTTACCTTTCAGTTAATACTATCTTCCATATTTAAGTTAGTTTAACCGCATTCTCGCATGTTACATTCCTACTCGACAATCTCGGTTCCAGAATCTATGATTTCCATGCCGAGTCAATCTTTCCGGTGTATTAATTCACTCTATTACTAATTTATACATATATTCCACAATCGGTGCATTATCGATCTCAACAAATGCGATAATGTATAATTTCATCACAGTTCACAATGTTATAAATTACAATTTACATTTAAGCCACTTGGGAATACAATAAACTGAAATAATGAAATAAGTAAATTTCAATTTCAATAAACACGATTAAGCTAATGCAAGATAATATTGTTTGGGAATTCAATAAACTGAAACAATGAAATAAGTAAGTTTAAATCTAAATAAATACGATTAAACTAATGTGAGATAATACTGTTTGAGAGAAAATACGCTCAAAGATAGCATGAAAATAAGTAAGTAACGGTGCAAACGAGAACACGTTTCCATAAAAGGCAATGTGCTCCCTTTCGGCGTAACGCGAAACTTTGAAATTTTCATAGGATCAACCGTGTGAATTTTGAAATACTTTTGGGAGCGGTGTTGAATTATTCAATGGATATGCCGTATTTGCAGTTGTAAATTGACACACCCTACCAGCAGTCGATTGTGCGAGAACTGGATTTCTAAAAAAAAAACAAACATAAATTGCCAATATTTTGGCTGTACATCGTCATACGTGTACACGTGTACTTGAGGTAAACGTTTCTCTATATTCATTGTAAAATTGTATATGAACTTTCTTCCTCCATTTCAACATGAATGTAAATATTTCCTCACAGCTTATGTATTTATTTTTTTACGACATAATACAACAATAAAAATTATAATGTAATTATATCAATATCTATTCTAATAAATTAGACATTCAACCTAATCTTTGTTCCACGTATTTAACTTTGCTATGCTGCAAATTTAATCGTCTAATTAAAAAATTTTAATAAGTAACGATGCCCGTATCGTATGAGAACTTCATTCAATTTACCGCTTACGCTTCTCATTATAAATAAACGCATTCAATACCGTATATCTATTAAAGTGTTCTTCATTTCCAGTCAATTAATTTAAATATATGTATTTGGTATGTGATTGCAGGAGACAAGCGTGCATGGAAGTAGCACGTTATTACAACCGTTTGTACAGCCAAGTACGCAACAGCTATCGTGGCCGCGTGACGATGATATCGCGGAATTTATCACGTGTTTGTTTCCTCTATTATACTTCATCTTCGAGTTGATGGATACTTATCATTTTTACGTAAATATCTCTAAAAGTGTTGCATCTGATAAGAATTGTAAATTCTATTTATATTTTTGGTGGTGATTTGTCACTTTTAACCCTATCTTCGTTTCAATACTGGAAGTATGGTCAAGAATTAAAGACTTTCACCTTTCTAATCCCTCAGAACAACAAACGAAATACGTATACGTACGATATACGTACTTTATATTTCTGGTAATATACCGCTCTCCATTCTCCGCATTAGTTTGGTTTCAATATTAAAAATTATTATTATTAGACTGCAGATTTCATGCACTTATAAATAACAAATAGTATAGACGCTATAATGTCTGATTTGGAGGAAAATTGTTCTAATTATACAATTCTAACTTCTGTACCCAATGTGCAATAAAAAATTAAGCAGACGATTAAAAACCAACGGCGAGAACCGAATAGTATACATATGTATATGGACTATCGGAGATCTCGATTTGAAATGTAGACAGAATCCATGCCGCGTCGAAACATGAGCCGATCGTGTTTCTATAGGATGGGGCTTTATTGACCGACATATGTCGCTTGTTCAAACATGAAAAGGCGTCAAAAAATATGCATCCCGATGCTTTATCTTCTANTAATCGTCTAATTAAAAAATTTTAATAAGTAAAGATGCCCGTATCGTATGAGAACTTCATTCAATTTACCATTCTCAAGAGAGCGTTGTACGCTTCTCATTATAAATAAACGCATTCAATACCGTATATCTATTAAAGTGTTCTTCATTTCCAGTCAATTAATTTAAATATATGTATTTGGTATGTGATTGCAGGAGACAAGCGTGCATGGAAGTAGCACGTTATTACAACCGTTTGTACAGCCAAGTACGCAACAGCTATCGTGGCCGCGTGACGATGATATCGCGGAATTTATCACGTGTTTGTTTCCTCTATTATACTTCATCTTCGAGTTGATGGATACTTATCATTTTTACGTAAATATCTCTAAAAGTGTTGCATCTGATAAGAATTGTAAATTCTATTTATATTTTTGGTGGTGATTTGTCACTTTTAACCCTATCTTCGTTTCAATACTGGAAGTATGGTCAAGAATTAAAGACTTTCACCTTTCTAATCCCTCAGAACAACAAACGAAATACGTATACGTACGATATACGTACTTTATATTTCTGGTAATATACCGCTCTCCATTCTCCGCATTAGTTTGGTTTCAATATTAAAAATTATTATTATTAGACTGCAGATTTCATGCACTTATAAATAACAAATAGTATAGACGCTATAATGTCTGATTTGGAGGAAAATTGTTCTAATTATACAATTCTAACTTCTGTACCCAATGTGCAATAAAAAATTAAGCAGACGATTAAAAACCAACGGCGAGAACCGAATAGTATACATATGTATATGGACTATCGGAGATCTCGATTTGAAATGTAGACAGAATCCATGCCGCGTCGAAACATGAGCCGATCGTGTTTCTATAGGATGGGGCTTTATTGACCGACATATGTCGCTTGTTCAAACATGAAAAGGCGTCAAAAAATATGCATCCCGATGCTTTATCTTCTATCCGTAGATACATATTTAAAGCGTTTGCTTGAATAATTCAAAAGAAGTTGCAGAAGATCCCTCCGGCTCACTGCATTTTACATTTATATTTGTTAAAAGCTAGCAAAAATAATTGAAATTGATATAATAATAAATCAATGTAATATTTAATGGTACAGATATTTAACAATTTAATACAATTATTAATCAGAGGTTTGATATTGATTGATAAAGGCATTTTAATTCAAAAATTTGCAGAGATACTGGATTTGATGAATTGCACAAGAGATCTTGATTACACTCTAGCTTGCTGACAAAACGAATACAAAAGAGTTGCACAATTATGATAAGAATGACAATTCTAGATAATAGACTTTGTAGTATCACTGATATCTCTCGAAGTGTACAAACAGTTAATCGCATAAGTAAATACAATTTCATAATTATGTGAAATCTTATGAATGACGTTACATGAATTTTCTCGTTTTCCTCTCTTTCTACCATAAGTGTGTTTTTTATGATTTTGGTTTATGGGACATGTGTACGAGCTCCGTTAATTTAATTATCCGATACAAAACTATTTCTGGTTCCTATGATCGTTTCCTAGGAAATTAATATCTGTTTAAAAAACGAGAAACTGAATGTGAAACATCTGATAATAGATACAAGTTGTTACGTCAACTTCCTTATTCATATTAAATAAGTGTTTGAGAATTCGTTTGTGAGAACGTACCCAAACTCTACTCTATGGATATATTGACTGTTTTGTAGCTACGGTGTTTCAAAAGATAGTTAACAGGAATATGAAAATATATTATTATAAACTGCTTAATTAAGAAGAGTATTTTGTTTAATAGTCAAAGTGTTAAAATGCTCACGAAATTCAGATAATCCTAGCTCATTGCATAAGCTGAATTCAGGTTTTCGTGTCTATCTCAGGCTCAACTCTATTATTTTAATCTTAATTTCTCTCAATCTCACACCTTCGCAATTAATATAACTGCAAAGGGCCCTGTTGTGCAATCTCACATTCAGTAAATGGCCACATCTAATTGTCAGCTCTATCATATATAGTGTTTACGAGATCAATAATATCTCATGATCAAGATTATCGTGCAGAAATCATAGATATAGATATCTCAACCAGCTATGTATTTGACAATTTATGTCAAGGAGTGTACGTTTCTTGGTGAAACCAGGTCGGGGAAGAAGCTTCCTCGTGTCTCGTCGATTCATTCTGATAATGAAAAGCCGTTCGATCGGATGAATAAATCCATCCGGGGTGAACGCGCGTATCCCGAAAAGGAGTGTCCCGCGGGAATTGCGTGGTTTATTCGACGCGACATGGCGTTGGTGTGCATTTGTTTCTCTTCAAGGCGCTGTATCTGGGTCTCCCGATGTTATTTGTATTACGCCGTCTGATTTAGTTCTTCACCTAGACTAAAAGTTTCAACTAGAACTGACGTTAATATTAGCGTAAAAAATGTTTCAACATCGATATATCTCGCACAGTTTAAATTTCAACTGTTTCGTCCTTGTATGTGTAGTGTAGTGACAAAATAGTCAGTTCTACCTATTTGAAAATACTGTATAATGTAATGTTGGTATATTTAGAAAACTAGTACTAGACTAGTAAAATAATGAACTAGATTGCAAAGATTCAATTTTTTCAACGAATACTCTGTTGCTCTTATTTATAAGTTCTAACTTCCGCAGAATAAGCAGAGATGAAAGGTCCTCATGAAAATGTTTACTTCTCTTATTTGCCAAACAATTTGTTCTCTACTTGAAACATTATTCTGTACAACTTCAGATCCTTACTCGTTAGTTCAAGAATAATATGATTATATGGTAGGTATAAAACTTTATCACTTCTTTTCTCAATTGCGAATCCTTTATCAATTCTTTATCACTTTCCGTTATTATTTAAGATAGTTACGTGAAAATAGAGTTACAAGCTAACTTTATTTAATAATTTTGTCAGGATTGTTTAATTGTTTAAACTGTTAAGGGTAGAAAATAATCATTTCTTTCGAGATTTTCGCAAACAACTAGAGGTATATTTCCCATGAATCTATGATGCAGCCAATGTACGGTGACCACGAATCTCCGAATCGTCGATTCTTTCGAAAACTCGATGGCGAACGACGCGCGCCGATAAATAATTCGTGGCCGGCAGTGAACCGCGGAAAGTAACGTCCCTGGAGGCTTCCGGCACGAGATTCGCCTCCGGTGTGCATTTGAACGACCGCTTCCGGCATCTCGTTATTATTTCCTTTCACCCGAATGATCCTCTATTCCAGATACTCGAAAACTCATTGGCACCGTATCAAAAAATTTGTTTAGCGACAGTAATAGTAATGCACATACTAAACCGAACAAAATCGTTTGATATTGAACGTATCATAAGGAACGAAATTCCAATGATCCTTTCATATCTCTATTCTAAAATATTGAAACACATTAATAATAATACAGGAACTTCATTAGGTCTTCAATAATAGTAATATAGGAACGTATATATGTAAATACTTAATTCTCAATAAAATTGTTCCATATGTATTACAGTAATGGCTCATGGACTAGACTAGACTATCACTAAAAATCTTGAGCGGTATAAAACATGGCATTGACACTCCTTGCATCAAGCTGGAGGCATATTATTATGACATGACGCTAAATTTCGAAACCCAAAAGTGGTTAAAACCGATCATTCTCCAACCTGGAGAATGGGAGACTCGCGAAGACGTTGGTCGCTTTGGTTGCAGATGTTTGTGCGGAGATTCGTTGAAACAACGGTGAACGTTGAGGGCGAGCGAACGGGATATAGAATCTGAAAAGGAGCGAACACCGGGAGGATATGGAGGCCGAGGACGAGAGGTAACTATGCAAATGCAAGAGTACATTTATCTCGGCACCACGCCCATGTATTTCCTGGGAGCTTCCGGACGCATTGTCGGGGGCGAATCGAATCCCCACACCCCTGGCCGTCCCTCCCTATCCCTCTTTCATCTTTCGCGCGCACCGCGCTCTCCCTCTCGCTCCGACCTCCGGTGTATACGCGAATGCCACCACCCGCGCCGATACTCCGGAGATTTACGGGCAAACTAGCCCGGTCCCCAGGGCTAATAGACCGACAAGTTATGGGCCAATTCAATTTAATTTCGAAAATAAACAACCGCCAACGGCGACGTTGGTCAATTTATTCGGAAATCCCGCGAGCGGATCGCGATACGCGGCGTCGCGTCGGGAACGATCGTAGGTCAGAATTCTTTCTCGTTCTCTGAGAGGGGAAACGATAACGTAAACCATGTACGTATATACGTATGTACGGGGTGAACCTCTTATAAGTAAGATAAGAAATAATTGACTACTCTATTATTCGATTAACAGATACTTTGTGGAAACATTTTATTTATTGGAATTTGTTCCGAATTCTTAGAAAAATTGGCTACTGATCTGTTTTTTATACAGTGTGTTCGACCACTGGTAGAAAAGTTTTAAGATGTGATTCTAGAAGCCAAAAGTCAACAATAAAAAAATTACGCCCGAGGCTCTATTTTCGAGTTATAAGCGATTGAATAATGCGCCTGGTAATAGGTAAACCTGCTTACCGCATGCGGTTCTCAAGGGCAATGTGCGTTTGAAACTCTAAATGCTAACATACTTTGTAGCAGTTACATAA
>SMSR01013650.1:32329-78963 GCA_019453355.1 Ceratina japonica | reverse complement strand
ATATATATATAATATATATTAGCATATATATAGTAGTAGTACTCTCTCTTTCCCTTTGTTTTTCTTCATGCTTTTTTATACTTTGTACACAACAAAAACTTAAAAACTACAATTAGACCGCGACGCTGATTCTCGCTAATTTTCCTACTTAACCATTCTCATCAACGCCCATCACAATTTAAAGAAAACGTATCCCTCCCCACCCGTCCCTCAGATTTTCATTGTTCACGAATCCTCTGACCTCCGTTTCCATTGCACTCTTCCCTTAATCCTTTCCTCAAGTTCGTTCCTTCACTCAAGTTCTCCTACCTTCCCCATCTCCTCTCCATCCATTCTTACTAGTACGTATAATAATATTAGCATTTTTTATTAATATCAAATACCTCATCATCAACGATGTGATTCCTTTCTTCTTGAAACTTTACAAACCGATGTATCATGTCATTTATCAGTGGAGAATAAGACAATAATGCAGTATGCAATCCATGACGTACTGTCAAGCAAGCAAATGTAATGTTATTAACGAGAGCAGATCTCAAGTCTGTTAGAGCACCAGGGCTTAAATTTCCACAGTACTCATAAATATAACTGGTAATTAAAAAATCTGAAATAATAAGTTAATTAATAATATAAGATAATCAATTTATATTCAATAATTAACCATTTGGTGATAGATATCCACTCATATTAATTTTTATACAATAAATACGCTTACCAAGTATTGCGTCACCAAGGAATTCTAATCGTTGATAACATTCTGTTGTATTACTTGCTGTATGTGAGGGATGCGTAAATGCCTGAAATACAAAAAATAATTTATTAAATTGCTGCCTTAAATTTAGTAATATGAAACCTCATAACATGCTTAGTTAAAGAAGAATATTACTTGTAGTAAGTATTGTCTTTTGTTGAATTTGTATCCAAGCTTTGTTTCTATCTTGGAAGCCCAGGGCATAAAATAATCTAGTAATTCTTTATTGATAGAAGAATTTTCTGGTTCTCCAAACAGTACTGTTGTGATATTGATGTCACTCGGTATAATTTGAAACCATTTTAATAAAGTTGCAGCATCTTCAATGCCCATAGACTAATAAATTATAAAACCATGTATTAGAGAAAATGGTACAGTTCTTATCATGGTAAAAACATTTCTTCACACTTACATTGAGATATACACCAATCAGTGCTTCTACGCAGTCAGCTACTGTTTTATCAGACATTGCTTGCACACCCAAATATTGTTCCATACCGGTTTGCAGTTCAGCTGTCTCCCAATTCAATACCTTTCTTTCCATCATACTCTTTGTGCTTTCGCTTATAATACCACAATGTTGTTCATGTTTAGATATTTCAATTTCGTACAAAACACTTGGTGATACCTTACAAAGTAACGTTTATTTCAATAAACGTATCATTGATCTAAATCTAACGTGACCGTAACGTAACGTAAAATACTAATGTTAATTTGCATACTGATTCGTTCACTTGAAATCAGGGATGATTTGGTTCTTTGTAACTGTTTCGATCAAAGTCGATATAATAGTTTGAAACAGTTATTTTCGAAACCTTTCCAATCCCTGTTTGAAGTACACAGTATGCAAAAAATAGACAATTTTTTAATTTTAAGGAAACTAGTTAAAATAATACAAACCTCTGCATCTAACAATAGTTTTTGCAGTTCTCTAAATACTGAAAATGCTGGAGGAATAAAGTTGCTTGAGGGTACGAAACTATCAACTTTCATGCGACCAGGAATATTTTTACTAATTCCACAGTAATAAAGATTACGATTTCCAATAATTCTTCCTTTTAGTGTTGTTAAATGACCCTCATTATATTTAGGAAACATATGGTACAGAAATGTCGAGATAATAAATTTCAAATATGAATCTCCTAAAGTCTCCAAACGCTCTAAATTAAATCCGTCATTTCCCAATTTAGTTGTCAATGCCTATGAAAAATAATATTCACGATTATAAAAGATAATTATTTAAAAAAATAAAGAATCTACTTACGTGCATAATTTGAGTAGGTTCAGGACCACGCGAGTTCTTTAATAACAATAATTTTATAGGTGGTACTGATACTGATGGTTTATTTATGAAATTTATTTTTCTAACTGTCTGTAAATACACAATTTTTATAAATATCACGCACATATCTGTTATCCAAAAAATTCTATTTAACAACATAAAAATAAATCATGATGTATTACCATTTCCTCATCATTATTATCAGGTGCATCATTTATGAATTGACGAAAATGTTCGATTTGTATCAGTTGGATGTCTTCAATGTCTTTGTACAAATTTGGTAGTTCTTGTTCTTTTGTCCACAGATGATGATGAACATCTGTAGTTCCTATTACAAAAACAAATAATTGAAGTATGAATTATTATGATCCTAATTCCGATAAATTAGATTAGATTGTTTTAGATAGTGAAACATAGTTACGCATTAAAATAGATACTAAAACATAATTATGCCTACACCCCGATAAAAAAATAATTACTTACCGTAGTCCATTTCTGCTTCTTTTAAAGCTGGGACTGTTCGTTGTGAAGTATGAACTGTTTCTGGTTCAATTTCTTTTTCTTCAACAACTATCACTAAAGGGGCCCATACATCACTCGAGGGCAATCCTAATCCAGCTTCTAAAGCAATGGTATATCTTAAATCTTCTGCAATCAGAAGTTGTGACAGTCTGTGCAAAATAGACGGTAATGTTCTTGCTTTTAGCCAATATACAGATGGAAAATTAATTCTAGTGCATAACTCCGGAACTAGGTGCTCTTTCAAATTTTTAGATGAATTTGTATTTTTGCGTTTCGTCGATTCGGTACTCATGCTTCTGTATACAAAATAAGAATTAATTTTTTTATATAAACCAACTTTTCACTAATGAATACAAAACGTAACTGTTTGTTACCTGGGTAATATGTAAGCGGACACTCTTGGTACCATTTTTACTTCTAACAGTAATTGGTTTAAATTATTTATATTTTTATCATATTTTTCTTTATAATAATGAGAATATGTCTCGTAATTTTCCGTTGGAAAAATTGAGCTCGGTGTAATATCATCACAAACTTGAGTAACGATGTACGTATCGTCTCCTCTATAACTTGGAGTAACCAATGCAAGCTCATAATCCGAACGTATAAAATTAAATGGAACTGATGCTGGTATATATTCAATTTCTCTGTAATTTTGTATAATCTCCCAATTTATCTTCCAAGTTTCGTCAACTAAAAATTTATAATGAATCATAGAACATTTATGGATTTGCAAGTTTCAGCATAGAAATAAATTAGATAAAGTTATTTTTTTATGATTAACTATGAATTATACTTGCCTGGCACAATCAAGAAACAATTATCCTGATTATAGTTATCGAATATAACAAACGATTTTACTAGTTGAAGAACTTCACTAAATAACAAAGTATGAAAATTCTTTATACATATAATCTCTTCTTCGGACAAAGTTAAAATTTCATGATTTACCTCAATGGTGACATTTAGTTCACCAAAATGCATAAAAATTGGAAAAGATGGTACCTGTAAAAATACAAGGGAGAATTAAATTATACTCATAAATGTATAAGAGAATGTAATATATATATAAACAAAACTGAAGTGTATGAAATAATATTATTAACCATATTTATATGTGTATGTAAATACATACCCTTGGCATTCTTGTCGACGAAAGTATACCAAAAGTAGTGGAATTATTAAATATTTTATAAAATGTTAAATGCCGATTATCATCGTATGGCATACCATAGCTAGGTACCATGTTAATTATGTGAAGGTAAGTTGTTTGTTCTGGTCGAGGAAATGCAGCATATAAAGCTGATGGGAACTATAAAGAATAAAAATGACAGGATGCTAAACTTGTAGTTCCTTAATTTGTGTTAAATAATACATTTCTTCTTACTTCTAACTTATGAGTCCGTTTCATCTTCTTTGTGCCAATTTTTTGCGAAGTTTCAGACTCGTCGTAAATCCAGTTCGGAAATAAATAATTTACGTTCCGACAAAGCGAATCTGTTGTATGTGGCGTCAGCCAATCCGTTAGTTCGCCACATCTATGTAATTCTATACACATTTTCATAGCAGCAGATCTTTTTGCAAGAGTAATGTTCTGCATCAAATCTCCAGAAACAGTACATTTTAAAGCAGACACAACTGGTAGCTGAAGAGAAACCTGAAAATTATATAACATACTTATTGTATAACTAAAGATAATAAGTAATTCAGTAAGAGAAACATTTTCTTTGCTATATAGTACCTGATATTTGAGTTGACCATCTACATACATTTTCTTGAGGGACCATGTAGGTGATAAATTGATAAATTTTGATTGCGGTAATGATGCACAATATGTATTTATTAAACTAATTGCTCCTTGTTCTGTTATACACCGTTCTCTTCCATCCGTACCAACAACAGTATATGGTTCTATCTCATATTGATACAATTCATTCTCTATCTCTGCAGCCGTTGGATTGCTACGTTCATCAGTCTTGCCCACCAACAGCTAATTAAATTTGATGAACATTTATGAGTGCTTTTATGTCCAACAATGGTATATTAAAAAAACAATTAAAATTAGTGATACCTGTCGCAAATGTTGCTCTATTTCTATGAACTTCTGATATCGTTTTAAATAACCTTGATCATCATTGGGCACTAATAATACAAATTTACTAGTTGCATAACGAGCTCTTCCTTTACTTTGAATGTACGTCCTTACATCCAGTGGTAAGTCATATCTTACAATTAATGTACATTTTGGTATATCTATACCTTCATCAAGAACATCTGTTGCAACAATACAATTTGAGGAACCATTTCTAAACCTAAAACGATGTGTTAATTTCATATATATTTTACACAATAAGAAATTAATATTGCTAGTAGTAGAAAAAATCGAGTAGTGACGAGGTATCGAGAATAAGTGTTTCAAACTATTGTATATCAGTTCTGATCTAAGCATTTACAGTGAATAAGAAAAATGTTACAATTGTTATTTGATACATTGTTTCTGATTTGTATCGATTTTAATTTCATTTCAGTGACTGTTATTTCTCGGTTTTGTATTTCAGTTCTTCATTACGATTACAGTTGTTTTCAGTAATAAGTATATATTTCCTTTAGTGATTGAAAATCTTATGTGTAAAACGATATAATTGTTAATAGTGACTATATGAAAATTAAAAATTCCAGTTGAAAAAATCTTAAAAAACTGATCACCGTGAAAATGTTGATAAAACTGAAATACAGATCTGAAAAATAGCAATTATAGAATCGATATAACATGGTTTCTGAAGAACTGAAGTTGAAACCAATGCAAGTCAAGACTTCAAGACCGATATGTCTAATAATAGTTATGGCTCTTTTTCTACATAACTGATTCAAGAAACAGAATCGATGTCATAACATTGTTTAACACTTGGCAATAAGTACTAAAATGATACCTAATTAAAGCTTCTGTATTCCATCTTGCTATACACATTTTTTCTTGAGTATTTCTGCAGGGATCATTTGAATAACCAATTATAAATTCTGGTTGCAAGAATTTATACTCGTCATTATATTTAGATAGATCCTGAAATAATTCCCATAAAATTAGAACTTAATGAGAATATAATAAGTTCAATTTTAAATTTATAGATTTTATATTAATGTTACCTTCAATATCTGATATAGTATTTTTGCAGTAACACGACGTTGTACAAAAATGATACAGCAGAAGCTTTGATTATCTGCTTTTGAATTATAAAAATCTTTCAGTACCGTGAATAGTTTTTTAATTCGATCAGATGAGTAACTGAAATGTCATTATAACAATCATATGTTATTGTGAATTATTTCAAAGCATAAATCATAGTAAAATAAAAAATTAATTATTTACAATAAATATAAAATTAGCTTACTTGTTAATCTTTTCCACTATTGTACCTTGCATTTCTTCTTCTAATAATTTTCTACATTTGCTTACTTCACATATGAGAACGTCATGAACAAACGAAGTTTCCTGAATATAATACGTTAGATGATTCACATTGGAAAAAAATCGTTATACGCTAAGTAATTACATACCGCATTGTCAATCTCCTTCTTTAAACATTCCAATTTAATCAAATAGAGTAATGTAGATTTATTTGCCCCATAAATTCCTACGCATATTGAAAATTCATTCAATCGCATACTCAGGGATATCTATTTCGTTCATAAATTATATTACAAATGTACCTGTACTTGAAAGAGCTTCCGGAATATTTCGTAGCATGCATATCAATTTTTTACTCAGCGTTCTTGGTCTAAATTCTATACTCGAATGGGCGTACTTAAGAGCGTCTTTTAAAATAATATTGTCCAATATTTCATTTACACCTTCAATTATATCATTTATTTGTATGCCAATAGCGGGTGCAGAATATCTATTGTACGTTACGATTTCTTCCGTTGGTTTAACATAATAATCTTCAAGTAGTTTATCCGATGTAATTATTTTTGCATTAAATGTAACTTCTAAGTTCTATAGCAAAGTAAAAACGTTTAGTTTCTTTGTACATGTTATACACTTTATTTTTGCTTTAGAAACAATTATATGAGTAAAATTTACCTGTATAATTGATTCCACTTGTAACAATTTTATATTAGCATTTAATAAACATGCTGAAAGACCTAACACTTTTGGTTGCTCTTCTTTAGGACACTTTTGAAATAATTGCATTATTTGTCTCATTGGATGATCATTTACTGCTCTATGACATTCATCAAAGATAATTAAATTTAGTCTGCTTAAATGTATATATCCGTGACAAAGTGCATTCACTAATATTTGTGATGTCATGACAAATATCTGCAATACAATGCAATGTTTCTTATTAAACATGTACGTCCTACTGAATGTACATCTCATGAAATACATCAAATATCTATTTAAATAAATAACAATAAAGAACGTTATGGCTGCAATACCAACCATCGGAGTGAACTGAAATTGATGGAAGAGAAATCTCAAAGTTGACCGTTAATTTTTTCAAATGAAAAGATTAATAAAAATCATGGCTCCTATCGCTTGTTGAAGTCATATCAAGATTGGTAAGAAGGCAGCTGTTCTCCAAGTTGCTCAAAATAAAAATACAAACTCTAAAGTGCTTGAATATTTGAGAGTTAACGGTAATTACACTTCTACAGTTAAATGCCATACTGGATAATATGACGGAATCACATGTATTAGTCATATGTTGTAGAGACAGAATACATTGCAGGAAGTTTCTTATTAATATCTCATAAACTAAAAAGACACCAATGGCTAAAATTAGACATTCAGTATTTTCTCTCTTTCGCCTTTCCTTTAAAAATTTCAGTTCATTCTGTTTGAATTATACACTATTATATACAATGCTATTAATAAGATTTATAAAAAATATTTTTTTAATACCTCATGATGTGTTAATTGATCATTCCATTCTCTATCTCCCCAAAAGTCGACTGTTGTCTCGCCACTTAGCATTCCACAAGAGAAACCAGTTAATCTTTGAATATACTCTCCTTGTTGTTGAACTAGGGGCACAGTATTCACTATGAAAATTGTATGTTTACCACCTTCAGCATATGGTCTAAAATTTGTAATACAGAATCTTCAATATTATTTAATAATAACATACAATGTATAACAAAAGAAATAATTTTGAAATCATACTTTTGTATATCTGCGCTCAGTGATTTTATAAGCATAACAGAAATAAATGTCTTTCCAGCACCTGTTGGTAAGTAGATAATTACATTTTCTTTCAATGCCTTTTCAAATAACTCAATTTGATATGCCCTTGGTCTAAACTCTGCTGCATTTGCCATGACTGAAAAATAGTAGATTATACATAAAAAAATATTTACAAAATATCAGTTATGTGCATACTTAAAATCAATATAACTTACTGTACCTGTCTAAAGCAATTATGTTTACATTTAATTTATAAAAAAGAACCACTTACTTCAAATGTTATTCATGTACTTTCATTCGTTTCTGATAACGACCTTCAAAATAAATAAAGGGAGTTGTCTCTTATAAAGAACGGGGAATCCCTCATCTGTAGCTATTAAATGAGCCTGTATTAAACACAGTGGGACCTATTACCTAGCAATAAAACATTGACAAACATGAACAAACATGAACATGAAACAATAAATTTAACGATATACCGAAAGAAACAAGAGCATTCATACACGCATAGATTTAAAAGAAGTTGCTTCTTACTTTCGTACATTTCCTGTTTGATCCTTTCTTGTATTTTACATATTTACGTTTTACGCGATTTATTGTCTCGTTATTACGCCTATAACGTTTATTATTTTGTCTACTTACCTTCGTTTTTCCTGGTGCGTTATTTTGTTAAATTGAACAGATTATGGAATATCTTGAGTTATTCTAGAACTGTGTGTAACCGAACACTTTGAACTATTCACAGTATTGACTATTATATTACGTACCATACAGGAATACAAAATGACACAGACTGATACCACACTATATACTGTGCTGATATACCTGCTGATGCAATGCTGATACCGCTAATACCAGAGGACAAAATTTCTCTCTGCTGCTACCACCGAGCCACCAATTAAGTGCCACCAGGTCCATGGATACCATTGGATACAATCATGGATACCATGATGATGCCATGATGGATACCAGGTCTGGAAACTCCCATGGAGGAGGTAGCCGGGTAGCCATTGGCGCTACAGAGCCCGATTTTCTAATTTCGCTTTTGAATGAGAAAAACACACATTTGTACAGTTAGTTAGTTAATCAATTTATTGTCAAATACAAAAGGTTCCTGAACACAGTTCGTTTAACCTAACTCTCTTTTACGATCTAAAAATAACGAAAGTTCTCTCCTTTACAATCTAAAAGACGAAACACATTTGTACAGAGAAAAATTTTTTATATCAATTTTTCAAAAAAAGGGCTCTGTGTAGCGCCCTAAATATATGTTTCCTGAACAAGAATATGTACATTTTATTATTGCATTTTTCTCAAAATTACGTCCAGAAAACGTGAATAACTTTTTCGTAGTTCGCATTTTCTCTGCCAGGAGTGCTGGTCTGACTCCTATATACCCCTAAGCCACAGCCGTAGTTTTCGGATCTATGTAGTGCATACAATAAGCTCGTTCTGAAAGTATGTATTAGAGTATTACATGAAAAGGAAAGGTAAGTGATTTAGATAACCATCTTTATTTTAGGCATAAAGAAGTAATTGTTAACAGTAATTTCATAATAAGAACCACCTACTGTATTTTTTAAATTTAAGTCTATGAATTGTTTCTTACAGATTTGAGCGAGATAGTGAGTTATTAAAGAGATATATCAAAATGAAAATTGGAAAAAGACACTTCGACATTGCCACAAAAATGTAAATTATATAAATTGTTGTTATGAATATATAATTAAATATTTAAGTACCAGCAAATTATATAATTTTATGTATTACAATTTGTATTACGTATTTTTGTGAACTAGGTTGCCAAGTGCTGCTGCGTATGGAGGGGTTGCTGGTTTAACTCTCCTGTATTTCACTGATTGGAAAGTAGTAGTTAGGTATATACCTTTCTATGGAAGCAAATTTCAAGAGTAAAACAGGATAGAATATTTATTGTAACATGTTAATAAATTATAGCATTACATAATTATTAAATGTGTACATTATAATTATGAATAATATATGCAAATTTAATTAGCTTTCATTTTATGAAGTCTTCCTTCTGTTTATATTTTTCGTATAGAATATTTGCTTCTTCTTCAGCTCGTTTTCTAGACCTTCCAGTAACATGTTGTTGTAAATAAGTTCTGTAAATAAAATAATACATCTTATCTATATTTGATAATTTGTAAATAATAAAATTATACTTACTTATAAAGGAACATACATCCTACAGTAATAAGTGCAAACGCAGCTACTTTTGACCCAGTATTCATTAATGGCTTATTTCGTGACATTAGATATTTCCTGTGGAATAAGAGAATATTTCATTTAATACAGTCATGATAATAACAAAATTAATTTTCAATATTAATGAATTACATCATTAGTATTTACTTTATCTAATGAAGGAATGATATGTGAAACGTACATACTGTGTTTTGTACAAAAGTTACATAAAGGCTGTCTTAAACATCTTAATTATAAATAATATTGTCACGTTAACTTTCTTAAAGTAAAACTTACTTTATCTAAATCCTTGTTTGGAAAGTTTTCTTGAGCGTATCGTTTCAATGGCTCATTCCAAATATAAAAGCCAGTTAGAGCGCCTAAAATGGCAACTATGTAACCTTGTCGCCTAGGTATAGTAAAACGTCCCATTACTTGTATCAACTTTAATTGTCGTTATTCTTTATTTGTGAATATTTGTTTATATGTTCTTAGACGAAATACTTTCGTTCGTCTTTCAATCGACACACGTACATACCATTACTTACTTAAGTACCACAGTATCAATACGAGTTGTGCTTTGTGCTTTTCTATAATTATCATCAACTTATGTATACACAGTCCATAGTCCATGTACTACACTTATACTGCATACACACATACACATACATATCATCAGTGATCTATCGCTGACTATCATCCAAGGGGCGCGGTAGCGCCCCGAAGGCAAGTTCGAGCCGTTAGATGGCAGCATGCCCGTCGGGTACCGCGCGTACTCTTTGCTACTTATTGATGTGTTGAGGTTTTTAATTAAGTTTTATGGACTCCTTTTCGATTTAAAACATATCTTACTCTCAAAGATGTTTATACGTTCCATATTACAGTTGTATGTGCGGATTGCCTGCATCTATGTATATACGATAAATTAACTTTTTTGTAATGTTAATTAATTTCTTAGTGAACTCTTGAATAATCTTGGTGCAAAATTTTCATCTATTTTTATGCTTGAAATTTCATGATCAGTCAGTAAATGGTATTTAACTAAAGTACGCTTCGTTTATTTTAAAACAATAGTCTTTTTTTAATACAATTTATTACTAGTAGTGTAAACATTAATATTGTTTCTGGTACATATTCATTAAATTTTTCCTGAAAATTTATAAAATTTATTATATACAGTTAATTGAGTTTTGAAAATTTCTTGCATTGAAATGGGCAACATCCGAGATAACAAGGCAATACCATGTTGATCACATATACTGATTAACTGATTTATACAATTTTGTAAAGAAACCTAGAAAAAAATGTTATATTATAAGAAAATTAATTTTTTTATTAAGAGCAAATAAACTTGTAGTTATACATATTAAATGTAATACAATATCTCTACCTTCATAAAACTTGCTATTGACTGTTCTGAAAATAATTCCAACAAATCTGCTACTAAATAGGGACTTATTCTAATCATATCTTTCTTAAATTTTATGAGAGCACTTGTAAACCTATATACAAAAATATGAATTACATGTTATAGAATATATTAAATCACGAAAATTTCACTTTTACTTACTTTTCAATATCCAGTGTCAGGCATTTCAGTAAATGTTCTTCAGATTTATCAGTAATAATTTTTGATTTATGAGTAACAATACTTATTGCTCGCCTGTACAATAATAATAATGAGGATATTCTATCTGGAATTAGATTCATTCTCGTTTTTAATAACGCACTGCACAATACTAATGTATCATTGCAAATTAGTAGTGTATCTTTCTTTAATATTTTCAGGCCAAATGTTATACTCATATCAATTATATGACCAGGAAGATGTAGATGTTTAGTAAGAAAGATGTTCTGAATTAGTTTCAATATATCGGACGAAAACTTTTCTGGAATATTCACAGTTTGTATTCTTCCAATTAAATTATTAATAGCTGCTAAGCGTAATCTATTCCGATCAGTGGACATATTTGTTTTCAATATAGCGTTCCATATTGCACAAACATTCTCTAAATTGGTTTTTTGTAAATGTAACAAACTTTGCATCTGTAACAAAATGAATTAAAGTTTATACAGGTGTTGAAAAAATGCTTAACTATTATCAAATACAAGCTCAAAATTAAATTCAAAAGCTAGAAATACAAAACCAAAAAGGAATAATTTTTAGAGCCGATATAATATCAGTTCTGAAGAATTGAAGTTGATATATCTAATAACAATTATAACATTTCTCAGTTCTCCATAACTTCATAGTTTCGATCAGAACTGATGTATAACAGTTTAAAACCTTCACAGGCCATGTTAAATATTATGAGATGATGTTACTAAGAAAAAAAATGTAATAAAAATATTTATAATAATATTATTGAAAGCGGTGTTCAAACATACCAATTGATTATCCAATTCCTCAAAAAATTCAGAAAGTAATTTCGTTTCAGTTGACTCTAATAATGGTAAGAGCACATCTGCACGTGGATATTTAAGTAAAGCAGACCATACACCCTTCACGATCTGATCCGTAATATGAAACAACTTTTTATTGTGTAAGACAATGCTCATCAGTTGTAAACCATTTTCTAACAGTTCATTTGTAACATTGTCCTCCTGTCCATCAAGTCCTTCTGTTAATTATTTTGCTGATTTAAAATAAATTCGTAAATCAAATTATATTTACCAAAAATATATTTTGCATCATCGATTTCGTAACATCTTCCAAATTTTCATCAATGGTTTCACTTGTGATATTAATTTTTAATAATAAAATTAATACTCTTATGTCATCTGTTGCTACTTTAGGTGATAAAGATGTCAACGTTATTTTAATTAATTTATTTTCTGCCTTTTTCACTATCGCTTTTTGTTCACCACTTAATTTCGATTTAACGTGTTCCATAGATTCTAATAAGAAAAGCATGTCAACGTTTGAATTAATAGAGGATTTCACAAGTTTCTTCAAACTTGCATATGAACAGTTTCTGAGATATAACTCCAGAATTTTTTGAATGATTCTATCTTTTCTCAAATACTGTAATGATACAACAGGATCTATGTAGTGAAATATATTAATATTAGGTCTTTCCAAAAGATCTGTAAATAAAAAAAATGTTTGTGTAATAATATTTAATTAAATGTGTGTGTGTCTATATATATATATAGTTAATATATAGACACATACACACATTTAATTAAATATATATATATATATATGATCATGAAAGATACCTGAACAGATTGTATTACACAAAGAAACAATTTCATTGCATTGAGTGCATCCCATTCGAAGACCAAACATAAACATAAATGTTATGAGTCTTACATTATTACTTAAAAACATCAGTGGTACATTAAGCAGTACTTCTAAATAGAACTTTATTTTATGTAATGACTCATTTGGAACCTGTATCAATTCGTTAATAAACAATTCTTTATTTATGGACATTAGTATCCTATTCACTTGCTCACATTTAGTAGTTTCGGCTTCAAGTAAAAGTTCCTTCAATAATAAAAACACATTCATTATATGAATACATTTATGCTTGAATACTTACAAATTATCTGTACTTACTGTATTAATACATTTACAAAGAGTTTTTATTAGATCTCCTGATGTTAAGTGTCTAATTTGTGTAAATACACTATTCAATATGGATAATACCAGTCGTTTATCTTCTAGCAAATCATTTTTGCTTAATACATTTATCCACTCATTAAAATCGTTTGGGTTGGATACTATTTCTACTAATAATAGGTCTGTTACTGTTGATAGCTGGTCATTATTTAAATATGATATTATTTGCAGATCAGATTTTAATATTAAAGCCCAACAACATTCTAAACCACCAATCAAAGTATTAAGCTTTGTGGAAGATTTGTCCAACGCATTTTCACTAATTTTAATTTGTTGCAAAATAAGCTTATTCTGAAATGGTAATAGACTTAAAATTTAATTTCTACAAAATCAATTGTATATAAACAATAATAAAATTTTTATAACATACCATACTATTTTTACATTTTCCACTACCATACTTTTTAACTCTTTTAACCAATTTGTGCCATTGATTTTCTGATATTGTTAGTTCCAAATTATTCAATGAAATACTCGGTATATAATATTTCAGTGCCTTTTGCGCTTCATTCCATGAGAGTATTGCAGTTATTAATAACATCACGATCATATCACTATAGCTGACACACAATACCTTTTCTATTAACACTGACAATATATTTTTTATATCATCAAAACCATTCACAATCTTTTTATAGAAAGCAGATGTTCCACTATACTCAAAAACACAAATATGATCCAAGAATACGACAAGTAATTCAATAGTTGTTTGTAACATTAAAAAATTACCATCTGTAAGTAAATAATGAAACATTAAAATAATTACAAATCAGTGTTATTTAAGTTATTGTTTATAAGTATTACCTTCACAGATGTGAGTAAATCGTTCCAAGCAATAAGTTTTCAAATAATATGATAATGTTCTAAACATGACTACAGATTGTGAATTCGTGGTATTATTTATTGCTTTCATTAACTTTTCTTTCAGTTCATCTGGGAGAAATGTATTATTTTCTGTTAATCTTGTCTGATTTGGAAAATCTTTTACAGCCATTAATATTGCTGTGATTAATTTTTCTTCTTGTTTTAAATGTACAAGAGCATCTAATATAGAGATCATTACATCCTTATATTTTAATAATGATTTCTGTACAAATAGTTTTTTCAATATATCTGGAACTCTTCTTTCAATAAGTAAAGGATTAAAATAGCAAAATTGTGTTAAAAGATCACAATCTGTATTAGACATGCTTTTGCTTCTTAGAATATCATCGATCATATTCTGACAATAATCAAATAATGTAACGTCATGTATTTCGTTATTAAAGTCAAATGTTACATCATTTAAATGTTTCAAAAGAGAATTAAGAATCTCTTTTTTACTTGTTTCGGAATACTCTGTTAAGTTTCTTAATATTAAGTCTAATGTAGCAGTGTCAGACTTGAAAGTGCTTACTGCAACACGAAAAAAGAAGATAAATGTCATTAAATTATCCTGAAGAGTCTTTCTTTTTGCATTTTCTGTCAAAACAGATAATAAGTGTTTAAGTTGCATTATCTCTTCATCTTTCAGTAATTCTCCCCCACTTTGTACATATTTTCTTCCAAATATTAATTGTTGAATACATTTATAAGTTACTGCACCCAATCTATTTGTAGTATCAATACATTTCTGATCAATTATACTACATAGAGGATATAAAATATCGCTTATGAATATGTTTTCCATAGTTTCCTTTGTGATAAAAGCAGATTTTAAAATTTGTGTTGTATTTTCTATAATACAAACTGTTGTATTATATGCTTTTAATACCAATCCTTTATGTTCATTAATTAAAGATATACTTATTCCATCTATTGTATCTTCCTCAATATTAAGGGCATGCTTAAAAATCTTATGTACACATTCTAACAGAGATTTTATTAAACGCCCTAAGTCTTCTGGTATACTGATATAACATTGTTGGATATCATTATTGGAAATTAACAAACTGCAGCATTCAAAAATATCCTCTTGTATATACTTTATATCTTTTTGAAATGTTCCAATTAGGAGTTCCATTAATATTTTATAAACATCACTCTTGATTTCCAGATGTCTAATTTTTAAACAGGTTTTCAACGAATTCCAAACTTGTTGTTCTGTAGAACACATTTTGCAAAGCCATTGTAAAATAAGGTCTTCTCTATGCACTATTGGTAAATCAACAGCATAGAACGAATTTTCTGCCAATTTTAAACGTTTAGGTAAAGGCTCTTCGTGCGAGTTTAAGCGGTTTAATAATTCTGTTAAAATGAAAATACATATATAAATTTAAACTTGTGTATTATTTAAAAATCACGTGTTAACTTACCCACTGATAAAGCCATTTTAGATGTTCAATGAAATATGTTTCGTGTTATTGTCATAATTTCTTTATGCGCTACAATAATTGTCTACACTAGTAACGTATTATTTATTTNTGCTGCCCTCAAACGAGAGTTTTCACTGTTTTCCGCGTAGTTTCAATCCGCTTATTCCANATATTAAGGGCATGCTTAAAAATCTTATGTACACATTCTAACAGAGATTTTATTAAACGCCCTAAGTCTTCTGGTATACTGATATAACATTGTTGGATATCATTATTGGAAATTAACAAACTGCAGCATTCAAAAATATCCTCTTGTATATACTTTATATCTTTTTGAAATGTTCCAATTAGGAGTTCCATTAATATTTTATAAACATCACTCTTGATTTCCAGATGTCTAATTTTTAAACAGGTTTTCAACGAATTCCAAACTTGTTGTTCTGTAGAACACATTTTGCAAAGCCATTGTAAAATAAGGTCTTCTCTATGCACTATTGGTAAATCAACAGCATAGAACGAATTTTCTGCCAATTTTAAACGTTTAGGTAAAGGCTCTTCGTGCGAGTTTAAGCGGTTTAATAATTCTGTTAAAATGAAAATACATATATAAATTTAAACTTGTGTATTATTTAAAAATCACGTGTTAACTTACCCACTGATAAAGCCATTTTAGATGTTCAATGAAATATGTTTCGTGTTATTGTCATAATTTCTTTATGCGCTACAATAATTGTCTACACTAGTAACGTATTATTTATTTATGATGTATTATTTATTTGCACAATGCAAAAATTACATTGGAAATACTCCTTTTAGGCACTTTTAGGTTATAATTGTTTTTACTTCTATCGGTTCACTGGTTGTCTGCTACGGCTACGGTGGAAGTTCCGACTTGGCCGCAAGGTGCAGCAGTTTCGTTGCGGCACCGAGACCGAGGAGAGATTACTCCTCGGTGGCATGGGCATGAGATGAGAACTGAGAACTCTCAGGCTGAGCCAAAGGGCCGAGCAGGGTGTTTGCGAAATCGTGGTACGACCCGCAACCACCCGCAACGCAAGGGGATGATCTATTGCCAGATTTCCTCTCTGCTATTGCAGAAAATCTAGTCGAAAACGAGGAATATAATTTTTTCATATGGGATGTTATTTTCGAGAAAATCGAGTTTGAAAATTTGTTAAGTACGCGTGTACTTCGACAGAGTTTACTTTATTCACTCGATCTAATCCGCAACTCTCATTGCCGCTTGTGTTTATAAACAATGTAGAGATTCCTTGACCTGTGATAACTTGCCTGCTGTAGACATTTTGAACATTTGTAATTTACTGGAATAAATCAATTATTGAAATTTACGGCCAACTATTAATTAAAGTCGTACCATGTCCTAAATGCTGTTTACAGATGCAAGTAGCAATGGAAATTGCGGATTAGATTGTGCGAATAAAGTAGACTTTGTCTAAGTACATGCATACCTAACAAATATTCGAACTCGATTTTCTCGAAAATGAGAAACCCTCATGAAAAAACTACATATTTCTTGCTTCTGACTAGATTTTATGTGAGGAACCATCCCTTTGCCGGTTGTGGTTGTACCACTGATTTCGCAAACACTCTGTACGGCTACTATAACTATTATTCTTAGCCAACCCCTGGCGTATGTGTGCGTCTAACTAGCGGAACACACTGAAATTTCAATATGTATGTATATATCGAAGTTTCAGTGTGTCCCGCCAGGAGATCCACACATACGCAGGGGCTGGCCAAGAATGATTGTTAGTAGCCATAAATACATATTGAATATAGACTGATGAACTATCTAATATACATATAAGAATTAATATGTTTATATGATTATTATAATTCAGGAAATAGTTTTAAATTTACTTAGGGTAATCTTTGCTTCGGGATTATCTTCAATTTCAAATCAAGTTTTATACTACGTTTTGTCTTCGAAGCTAATGCAATTTTTCTAATTGTTGTACCTCTCATTGTGGCATCCTCTGTTAACATAGAATATCAAAAATGTCTTAAAACAGATAGCAAAACATATCACTCAGCTAACAAGGGAATAATAATATTATTACTTTATATGTTTCTGAACTTATTTACCATTTTTGCTTTCTGAATCCATGGCTACGGAAGCTTGTCGGTTTTTACTTTCTAAAACTTCTCTTTCTAAAGAACCTATTAGCTCTATAAGCTTCAAATTCTCTCTCTTCCAACAATCTAATTCAGTTTTTGCTCTCTTTAACTCTTCTTTATACGTACTTACTTCACTTTGCAATTCACTTTGTTCTTGACTATATTGCCTTTCATTTTCTTTAAGTATTAATGTTGCAGCTAAGAGATCGTGTTCAGCAATATTTTTTGCAGTTAACGTTTGATTCAATCTACTTTCAAGACTTGCTGTAAACAATTTATATTCTGTAATTCATACTTTTAAAAGTTGGACTGATATAGGCTTACATACCTATTTTATTCTGAAATTCTATGTTTAAATTATTAAAATGTTCTTGTTTTTGAAATAAAGTTGTCCTGAGTTGTGTCAATCGTTGATTGTATTTTTCTTCCACTTGTTGTGTTTCTTCATTTATATATTTGTAGGTCTCTTCAATAGTCTTTTTAAAATCTTTATTCTGCTTATCTAATTCTTCCTTCAATCTTTTTATGTCCATCTCACACTGGCATTTTTTAATTCGAATTTCCTGCTTGGAATTTATGGATGTTTTTATTCTTGTTGCTTCAGGTTCTTCGTCTTGTATAGAAGACGAAGACCTTAACTTTATCAATTGTTTCTCCATTTGTTGTGTATGGGTATTTAAGCTGTTCTCACATAATTGTTTGTAATTAATTTGCCCTACATCTTCAGTTTTGCACAATTCTAATTTTGTATGGGCAAATTGTGTTTGTAATTCACTAATTCTGGATTCAAATAATATTGGAGTATTTGAATCATGATCACTTAATATTCCCTGTTCTTAAATTCAGTGATTATGTGATTATTAAATGAGTTCAGCAATTGTTATATTAGAAATTTGATAAATACCTTTTACATCCAACGATTTTCTGTATGTAAATAATTGAATAATCAATATCGAATATTTCCTGTGTATACGCACGACATAATTTTATACTAAATTACCTAATTGTTGGTCGCAATGTGTAAGATTCACGTAATAAATATTTCAACTTTGAAACTGCTTCTTTATGAACTATATCTGCATAATCTATATATGTTCTTTTATTTAAATCAATTCTCTGAATTTCATTGTGTCTCCTTTAAATACATAAAATTAAAGAGCATAAAATGAATATTTGTCTACATACAATTAAGAAAACAATAATAACTGAAGTATGGTTGTGGTATAGTGATGCTAAAATAAGAAAATAAGTAACTCTTACTTAGTTTTTAAGTTTAGTTCTTTCATTTTTACTATGTTCATAAAACATACATTCAGAAATTCAAAAATTTTACTTATTCCTTAATTTTTTGTGATAACTTCAAAATACTTTATAAGCGTTGCGTATGTATGCCTGAATACGTGAAACAGCCACCCTTCTAGAAAGCACTATTTCATCAATACAGGACTCAAGAATATCGAATTTAATTCCAGTCGAATGTATAGTTAGAACCTGATACATATACATATCCTCCAAATATATACATTTCGTGATCCACTACTGCTCGATGTATTATTATATAGTTTCGTATCGACATAATACACGTTTATTAATTATTAACTACAATAAAAAATAGTAACTGATTTACTCTTTTTTGTTTTAAAATATACATTATTTGTGAATATTTATGAATATAAGTAATAATAATTGGTACTAATAATTATTAATACTGCACTTTACGTTTATATATTAATATACTTAATGAACCCTAAAAATGAAGTAAGTACTTTTTACAACTGTTTGAAAACAAATATAATTATAACATACAAATATTTAAGTTATAATTTCTTGATGCTATGCAACATTTTCCTGTCTTATGTATTGTTAGATTCATTTCCTTCTGTTGCTGTGGTGACGAACACACCGTCATGTTCTGAAGATAGTGTTCTGTATACTGAAATAATTTGTATTTATGTCATTTCAATTCTATTGATTATAAGAGTACTAATGTGTATGTACCTCTATGATGAAATGGTTTAATCAACAATATCATTAACAAGCCAAGTATTGCTGAACCACCACATACATAAACTAACACGTTTCTGTAGTAATAGCTGCTATTAACCCATCCACTTCTGAGAATATAAAAGATACCACTTATTTCTATTTGACTTTTAAATAATAAATTTAGAAATAGTAAGCTTTTTAAAATAATAACATGTGTACTAACAGATATTGAATAAGTATAACTGCTAAACCGTTAGAAAGTTTATCTGTAAAACTCATGATGCCGTACACAAATGCGCCACTATCCACATTTTGACCTATGAAATCTGCTGTAATACCAAGACTAGTCACTAACATGATGGATTCAGCAAATCCTATAACGAAAGGAATTAACATTGAAATAAGTTAAATATAAACTGAATTAAAACAAATTCAACAATAATGTTACCTAATATTAAAGATACTGGATAGATCTGGTATTTTGTAAATGATAAGCCAGCACCAAATTGTATCCAGACACAAGCACATATACCCAATGCAACACCAAAACAATAAGAGACTTTTCTACCTAATTTTGTATTTAATCTTTCTATAATGAAGGACATCATAAAACTACTCAAATAGATTATCAAGGGAATTATAGCCAAAGACGTTGCTGGCATATTTAATGATACATGCAAATATAAAGGAATATAAATCTGTGACAAATTTACAAATAAACGAGTAAACATATATACACAAGCTGCTTTATATAACTGAACATCTTTCAACAGTGCTGACACTGTTCTTGAATTTCTGCGTAAGAAACCTATAATAGATATAAAAAAGCAAATATTGAAATAAAAAAGAATTTCAATTATTGACTACATAAGTATAAAATTGTCTCACCATTAGAGTTGTTAATACAATTTTCTTTAACAACGACATGAAACAAAATAGTTGTTATACTTCCTATGCCTATCCCAATAAAAACAACTTCCTGAAATTTTTTTGCATCGTTAGGACCAATCTGAGAACTGGACTCTCCAGCATTTGTCATGTGCAACACAGCCCATGTTATACAGTAAACAAAGACATTTGAGAGTACAGTAAAACTGTATCTAAATAAAATTACAACAAAATTTTATAATTAATATGTTATTAAACCAGTTTATGCTATTAGCAACTTTTAATAGAAATACCTAATTGCTATGAGTTCTGTTCTTTCATGCTCGGTAGGTGTAAGTTCTGGAACTAATGATAAATGTGATATTTGCACTGCAGCCCAACCAAATTGAAAGATGATGACGAAAGCTGCATAATAGATTAATTGGGCCCATTGGTGGGAAGTTTCACATCCAACACAATGAGAGAATATAAATGGAAATGCAAACAATACACACAGAGTACCTAAAACAGAGACATATAGTATATTCAAGAATATGTGAAGAAGTAATATAACTAAGAAAAAAGAATATAAATGTTCATACAAATAATTGAAGCATACGTATATAATACACATATGGTAATGAAAGCACACACACACACAATATATATAACACACGTATATATATACCTATTAAATGCCATGTTTTCCTTCTCCCATATCTGCATAACCAGAAATTGTCATTTTTATCAGAATGAAAACCAACAAAAGGAGTAGCTACAGCATCTGCTATTTGGCCAATAAGTAAAATTACTCCAGCTAATGTTGGGTTGAATTCCAGGACCAAGTGAAAAAAGACTAACAAATAAGTAAACCATACAGAAGCACAAATGTCATTTAATACATGTCCTATTCCATATGACAGTTTCGTAGAAAGAGGAAGGCGTTGTATTATTTCACTATAATCTTCAGTCACGATTCTCTGTTCATTTTCCATTGCGATATGATATTCTGTAATATAACAGTAAAACAGAAATATAACTTTCACACAGTTAAATAGTATGAAATATCATCGTTTAATCTTCTATTTAATTATAGAAAATTATGATGAATTATGACAAACATGCATTAATGTGTGAAATCGTTTAAGATATTTTTGCGTACATGTACTAATTTTATGGAATGTTATTATTTTGACACATTTTAATTTTGCTTTATTATTATTAATATGTTCTATATAAATACATTCTTAAATTATATCATTTTGACAAATTATGGATTACCAATGATTCCGATAGATACTTCTACATATGGATCTATTATAACCTACGAATGTTACAATATCACGTGTAGGAGTCATGTGATTTTTGACGTTTCTTTTCTGGACCACGTTTTCTTTAACAATACGAAGCGTTTAATTTTGTTACTTAAAATTTGCAGTAATATTCTTCAAATTATTTTATATGTAAGAAGTTTTAATACAAATATGAGATGTTACCTGCAAGATTAGTGATTAGCAATTAAGAATTCCTAAAAATGACTCATTGCTAATAAATAATATAGATACAGACATGTACGTATGTACATATTAGTTTACAAAACTATTTGCATAGATAATTATGTTCAGTCTCTTAGGACATAATAAGAATGTACTTCTGTTAATGAAACAAAAATATAATTTGAATAATTTTTTTATAAGTACAAGTTCATTATAATTTATTATAAATACTTATTGTAACAATTCTGAAATTGTAGGTAGATGTAAAAAACTACAAATTCACACACAGCAGTAATTTAATAATATATTTCTATAGATACTTTAATTCTAATACATCATAATATACATTCCTCCATTGTACATAATTCTTTAATAAGTTATATTAAAATCAAAGTTAAATTTTAATATAACATACTAGAAATTCCAGCTAATACTTCTTGAAATGCAACGAAAAAAGTACATCTTAATGAAATTTATTTATGGTATATTCCTATATCTATTTTTATTTATAATACAATATTATATTATACATTTATATAATTTTTTTTTACCAATTGCAGTGTATGATAGTAATTCTTTATACGCTTAAAGATGATCGTGAATTTATATAAAATTGATGCCCAGAGAATAAAAATGTAAGGACATAAATACAAGCTGCAATCCAACAGTTATATGCATTCTGTTTGTAACCTCTGTCAGCTGCAGCATAAAAACTTGTAGCAGTGTCAAATGAGTCAGGTAATGGTATATCTTCTATTAAAGCTACACTTTTCGTGTAAAAAAATATTCCCATCAGGAGCTGAAAGTAGAATACGATACATTTCTATAGTACATTAAAAAATGTAGAAAGAAAGAAATCCAAAATACTATTTTCATCAAACTGTATGTTTTTAATTATATTTGAGAATTAAAGAATTGCATACAATTTCTTAATAAGAACTACAATAATGTAATGTCAAATGCGACTTCAATAAGTAACCTATACATTCTTTTCGAGAAAAAATTTTAATTGTTAAAGGAAAACCAATCATTGCTGAAACATCTATTTTCTATTTGAAATCCGTTAGTTTATTTTGTAAAACTATTTTATTAAGTACATGAACGTAGAGACAGTGGAATAAAGAAATAACTTACTAATTGAATTACACCCCAAACAGATATGACTAAACCACAAAGGGCGTACTTAGGTCCACAGATCTTCATTTTAGATGGTGAAATTCTCTCTTGCTAGCTTCGTATAGAATAACCTAAGAAGAATAACTGTTACACTATTCGTTTGATTTGCTACACCCTTAATAATCATATGATTTTTATCGAACGGTATATCAGATATCACACATCGATATCTCGAATGTCTATGCTGCCATACATCCGGTGTTTAAAAATTTGCAATTCACAAAGCGACTAAATAATATTATATATAACAACGTTGAGTTTTACTCATTATTAAGATAGTATTGAATATTTCACACAAAATAAGTATAAAATTGACATAACTATAGTTTATTTTTCACATAACTATAATTATATGTTCACGGTTTGTATTACTTCAAACGTTTTAGGTTTAAATAATAATAGATGTTCTTTATGTAATATTTTAAAAATNTCTTCTATTAAAGCTACACTTTTCGTGTAAAAAAATATTCCCATCAGGAGCTGAAAGTAGAATACGATACATTTCTATAGTACATTAAAAAATGTAGAAAGAAAGAAATCCAAAATACTATTTTCATCAAACTGTATGTTTTTAATTATATTTGAGAATTAAAGAATTGCATACAATTTCTTAATAAGAACTACAATAATGTAATGTCAAATGCGACTTCAATAAGTAACCTATACATTCTTTTCGAGAAAAAATTTTAATTGTTAAAGGAAAACCAATCATTGCTGAAACATCTATTTTCTATTTGAAATCCGTTAGTTTATTTTGTAAAACTATTTTATTAAGTACATGAACGTAGAGACAGTGGAATAAAGAAATAACTTACTAATTGAATTACACCCCAAACAGATATGACTAAACCACAAAGGGCGTACTTAGGTCCACAGATCTTCATTTTAGATGGTGAAATTCTCTCTTGCTAGCTTCGTATAGAATAACCTAAGAAGAATAACTGTTACACTATTCGTTTGATTTGCTACACCCTTAATAATCATATGATTTTTATCGAACGGTATATCAGATATCACACATCGATATCTCGAACGTCTATGCTGCCATACATCCGGTGTTCAAAAATTTGCAATTCACAAAGCGACTAAATAATATTATATATAACAACGTTGAGTTTTACTCATTATTAAGAAAGTATTGAATATTTCACACAAAATAAGTATAAAATTGACATAACTATAGTTTATTTTTCACATAACTATAATTATATGTTTACGGTTTGTATTACTTCAAACGTTTTAGGTTTAAATAATAATAGATGTTCTTTATGTAATATTTTAAAAATACATTTATATATTTTTGTAAATCGTAATACATATATGTAATGGTAGATAAAAAATTTATTTTGAATATGACAAATTGACAAGTCTGGACTGAGCCATGGACCTGGGACCTGGGACTCTGGGACTGAGCGTGAGTACGTTCATGATTCATACTTCCTGGTTGTCAGCCCTGATTAGTAGGATCATGGTTGACCGATTGGGTTAGTTTGTGTCTCATTTATCATAATTTAATTAATGTTATACGCCTTATTCCAAGTTTAATTTATTCCTAACATTTGGCTTTGATACTTGCAATATTTGTTCTAGTTGCTGAATTAGAAAATTGCTTACATATCCTACGATTCATAGAGTTGTTTCGCATAACGGAGTAACTGAGTAATCCGTGTTTTTGACAGTTAAATTGAACACGTAGGATATGAAGCATCTAAGAGAAGCGATTAAGCTCTTTAATGGATTGTGTTTCTTATCGCGTTTCGTGATTTCGTGAAACGTAATTAATGTTGGTTTATTGTCTGTGTTTTTTATTGTAGTAAATAGCGAGGCCAATGCCAGGCGTATTGCTATGGTCGAGAACTGCTTTGGCAGTTCTGGCCAGGTAAGTGCATTGCTGAAATTATTAAATTTTTTTACACTTAGCTTCATTTAAAACATAATGAAATGGTATTATATGTTTGACATCTTGACATTTAAATACAAATAAAAGACTGAAAGCTTAGGAGGTATTTAAGTTGTGATTAATTATATATTTTAGCCACTTGGAGTACCTGGAAGGGTTCTAGTTGGAGAAGGGGTTTTAACAAAAATGTGCAGGAAAAAGCCAAAACCAAGACAGTTCTTTTTGTTCAATGACATACTGGTTTACGGTAACATTGTAATGAACAAAAAAAAGGTATACATTGAAAGTTAAAGTTATATAAATATAATTTTAACTTGCTTTTTTACCTAACAATTTAATGTAATACATTAATTTACTAGAGGTATTAAGAAGATTTGTATATTGTTAACAGTACAACAAACAACACATTATACCACTTGAAGAAGTCAAACTTGAATCTTTAGCTGATGATGGTCGTAAGTTATATTTTTACCATTGATTAAGTTAAATCTAGATTATTAATTCTGTCTATAGATTGTGCATGGGATAGTTCAAATATATATCCACATGTGCAAACGTTTATGCTAAACATTAAATTAGCTTTTTATTACGTATTAACTACAAATTAGCAATCAGTGTTTAGATTTAAATCATCATTTTTAATGATTTCAAATTTAATTGCATTAATCTATTGTGTGTTAAGTACAGACTAAATAGCTAAACAAGTATATGGAAATAGTGTAGTAGCTCATTATTATTTATAGAATATCGCAATGGGTGGCTTATAAAAACTGTAACAAAGTCATTTGCTGTTTATGCTGCCACTGCAACAGAGAAACAAGAATGGATGGCTCATATTACAAAATGTATTGAGGATTTGTTAAGAAAAAGTAAGTAGCTTTATATTTATTAGATTGATTTATTGATTAAGGTACATACAATTGAAATGTATATTCTCTAACAGGTGGTAAGAAACCAGTCGAAGTCCACGCAGCTGTTTGGGTTCCAGATAATGAAGCTACAATTTGTATGCACTGTAATAAAACACAGTTCACAGTCCTGAACAGACGGGTATAAAAATAGAATTAATTTTGTTTTCAAATTACTGTATATAAATTTAAAATATTTATAGTTTTAATCAAATATGTTTAGCACCACTGTAGACAATGCGGAGCTGTCGTTTGTGGACCATGCAGTAATAAAAAATTACTGCTACCTGGACAGGGAAATGGAAAAGCAGTTCGAGTTTGCTTGCAATGCTATGATGCAGCTAGTAAAGTAAAGGCATCATGTCCATCTACTGTTGATAGCTTAAATAATAAGGATCAACAACGCAATTCTGCAGATAGTTCAGGAGGTGACAGTTCTGGTGATGATGACGATGGCAATAAAGAAGAAAATCATGATGAGGTAAATTATTCCCTATTTATGATATTTATTTTATATTACAGTTAATAGTAATTTATCACTAACTTGTTTCTAATGTTGTTTCAGCCTAAATTTTATTCAACACTTGCCCGATGAAATTAATCACACCACATTGAATTATGACGTATTACACTGAACAGCAATATAAACAGGACCACTATTCAGAATTATATTTTTAAAAGTCAATAATTTTAAGCTGTCAATGATATTAACAATGATAGTAATTTAAAGATTGTTAATGCTAATCTTAAATTATATTTATGCGAGAGAGAATTAAGAAACACGTCTGTGTATAAATAATTCACATAATTTTTTACTAAATTATAAAAATCAATGTCTAATATGTATGTACATCTAAGTTATATGAATAACTTCGAAAGCATTTCTGATGTTGGAAGTTAAATATTACTATTTTAATACTTACACAGACATTCTCAAACAGAGAAATACTATATTTTTAACTTTTGTATTATAAAAGAAAGATTGACTACGAGTAAAATTTTGACCATCCATAAATCTATACACTTAAATTACTTGTTACATTGTAGTAATACAATATTCACTTTCATTAGATTCTAATTTTCGTTAATATGATATCTTAAGAACATATGGATTTACATATTGTGCCTTTCTGAATAAAGAATATTTGACTTTTTTGTACTGTTTGTAAGCAATTAATATTAACGTAATATTAATTTCAGAGAAAAGTAGATAAATTTTAAGTATATAAAAATAATATTTGTTTTTTGCTTGTTTTATAAGATTGAATGAAATTTCTTCAAAAATTCAATGTTTGTAACAGAATGTAACAATTACCACAGCTCTCTCTAATAGTACGTGAACACTGAAGGTAAAATAGTAATAAACGAACTTGGCTTCCCTATATCCAAAGTACAATTGAATACATAATGTCTCGAATTCCCATGGTAAAGGACATGGGCATGGACATGGCTAGTGCAAAATAGAGTTAGCTCAGCTGTATAATATTTCAATTAACTCATAACTGCATAAATAATACTGATTCAAGAATAGAGTTTCCAACTTTATTTCTTAAAGAATCAAGATAAAATTCTTCACAATCCATAATTTGAAGTTCTTTCCGATTTGACAATTTTATACAATGATAGAAAGTGTATTTCTCTAAACTTATAGATTTAGAAGGCGGTACTCANATTACCACAGCTCTCTCTAATAGTACGTGAACACTGAAGGTAAAATAGTAATAAACGAACTTGGCTTCCCTATATCCAAAGTACAATTGAATACATAATGTCTCGAATTCCCATGGTAAAGGACATGGGCATGGACATGGCTAGTGCAAAATAGAGTTAACTGAGCTGTATAATATTTCAATTAACTCATAACTGCATAAATAATACTGATTCAAGAATAGAGTTTCCTACTTTATTTCTTAAAGAATCAAGATAAAATTCTTCACAATCCATAATTTGAAGTTCTTTTCGATTTGACAATTTTATATAATGATAGAAAGTGTATTTCTCTAAACTTATAGATTTAGAAGGCGGTACTCGTTATAAATTCAGGAGCATATTAATTGACATGAGCATTTTCACAAACTACTATGTTCGTGAGGTGAGAATACAATCGAAGTAGTTATGGGGTCGCATTTAAATAAAAATGTAATTTAAATACGTGACTCAAAAAGAACTTCTTTGCCTCAATGACTTAAAAATAGGGATTGCAAGTTTTGGTTGTATAATACCGTACGATCGTCTTGGTTGTATAATACCGTAAAGACGTCTTTTGATGAAACTGGAAGGAGCATGAATAAATGTCTCAAAGAACGTGAGCTATTCCAGATTATACCAGCTCTAATTATACTACTTATAATCAGCTGCAATCAGCTCTAGCTGAACATCAACTAATGACCGGTCACAAAATATTGAGACCCGGAACAGGAATAGATAGAATACCTGATTGATAGCATACATATAAGAAATATAAGAATAAGAGTCTCTCTCCACTACTCTGCAGTATCTGCAACCCCTAAAGACGCCAGCTGTAATGTAGATGAAATATCAGAAAACTCTTTCCTTAGGACATGGTCCATTCCTGAAAGCTTCAGAAAAAAAAAGTGAAAGTATAATCCACAGACATAGATTGTACAAAAATATAATCGTTTACTTTTTGTTTTATAACGAGACATGCCAAAGTGAGTAAACATAGCTACGAAAAAGATATAGAGAAAAATATATAGAATGACTATAAAAAAGTTTCTTTTTTTTTGTTTTTATAGAAGATGTGTCTTGCGATTGCGATGTACATATTGACAGGCACATTTGGAATACTTTCGAAGATAATAATACCTATCGGAATATTCTTATTGAATATTCTCGGGAGATTAATTTACTTTTTGTACTCTCTTTTCCATAAGTTAGCAGGAACAGAAACAGACCTGCTAATTGACAATGAAGAAGTCACAATTGCACCATAAGGATAAATTAAAAATTCGACGAGTGTTGTAAATAAAACTGCAATGTAATTAACGACTTAACAAGGTAAAGATATAAGTAGTAATGTTTATAAAAAAAAAATATATAAAATCTCAAGTAAGTTTATTCGGTTACAGGAAGGTATTCATTATAAAAATTAAATATAACTAATCATTAGACACATTATCTCTAAATACAGTTCCTTGCTATTTCCAAATATTTCTATATAACAGGCGTACAATGATAAAAATCGTATAAATCATATATCAAAATTCATGCAACTAACAATTTTTGTTAATTTACATTCTGGACGGAATATTAAAGCAAATGGACGGATGAATGTAATCCTATATACATCATTCATTTTGCACTGGCAGTTTCATAACACTGCATATGCTTTAAACCCCATTGTGAGCTTTTAAATATAATGTAATACATACATCACAGGGGGTCATTTGAATACATTGTATGTTGTTTAATTTGCAGGCATTGTCGATACTGCACTATGTGGTGTCGTTGGACGAGAACCAGCAATGGAATGGGTAGTAGATGCGTTTAATGATTGCATGGTACCAATCTGTAACAAAATTGTTTCATCAGACAATGTTACATTATTTTGAGCAGTGATAAACAAGAGACAGGAAACTTACTCGTAAGTGAGCCAGATCTTCTAATCTCGTAAGATCACTTAATTCCACATACAGAGAATAAACGATTAACCATCCATAAACAGAAATGCATATAAATATTATCCACAAGAAACACATTGCAATATTGTAACCAAATATCATGTCATTCACTGTGCTGGCAAATACGAAAGCAAGTAGCCTAAAAATCGTAAAAGCAGCAAAACTGTATAGCCATGGAACCATCTTCTTTTCATATTCTTTTCTCAAGGCAGTAATCAACATTGTGGATGTGGCAAAAACTGCCACTGCTCCTAACATAGAGAACAATGCGAACATTACAAGAGCATTCCGAACTGTAACAAAAAGTAATATTATAGTTCCTTACTATTTTATTTCTTTCATATAAATATGAAACTAATAAGAATCCAATGTCTTACCATGCCGATTACCCACATAAACAAATTCATATGATATAACATAATATCCATAGTGAGTAGAACCAGGTGCAGCTTGAGAAAGGCAGTATAGATCGAATATAGAAGTACAAATGGTAAAAATAGACACGCACTAAAAATAAATATTCAGTACAAAGTGCTTTGAATTTTGTTATTGTAGTACTTAGCATGTTATTTTATTTAATGTCGTACATACCAATGAAAATACAGCTGCAACTATAGCGGCTCTTTGGATATCTAACACATAGGCATGTGTCAAAATTGGTTTTTGATACCAGTGTATTTTGACACTACGCATTGAACGAGAAGATCTCAGGTTCGCACTGCTACGCGAGGTAACGTGAGAATACACCGACGGTGTACCCATACTGGGTGATTTTTTTCCGTAATTCATTTCTTGATCTTCAAATTGGTTTTACAAATGTATCGGATTAATTTTATTACACGTTGTAACTTATTATGGCAGAAAAAAAGGTTAGCTTTGTGAGGATCAGTCAGCACTAGTCCTTATTAATATTTTTTCTTTCAAATACAATTAAAAGCGTTATAATAGTACATACTCCTTTCATTGGCAGTAGATTACGAACACATAAGAAAGTTTAATCAACAAACTTATAAACGTAAACAAAAATCATTCGTATAGTATTTAAATGGTGTTGTCGATCACACGAGCCGACGCCCGACCCGACGTTTTAAATGAATCCAGCCGATTTGTGTCGACAACAATCGAAGTAATCCGAATTCCGAACGATATGACGCACACTTGCGCATGCGTCTAAGGAGTGAGGAACTCTAGTGAGAAAGGGTGCAGCAGTCAGCAGTGTAATTGTGTAAATAATTTTCATATTGCACTGTATATATATAACAGTTATAAGTAAAGTAAGTGTAAGTGTGTTCAGGAACTGCTTTGGTGTTCGATTTCGATAGTGACATATGTGGTTAATTTTTAAGTGCAGTATCTTAGTACCGTATACCGTACATTCCTTCACAATGTACTAATCTGTTTTTTGTGACATTGCTTGCAGTTACTTGCAATCGTACGTTTTATTCATTTATTTATTCAATAATTATTTTTATGTCAACTAAAAGATTCGTTTAAACTGCATCATTCAGAAGAATATTATTACTGGGTTTACATAACCTGTTTCTATATGATTGTTTTATTAATATACTAATAACAAAACCTATAAATTTGCATGAGACTTTTTAAATTGCGCAAAATAATTAGCACCAGTTATATACGTGTGAGCAAAAATCTATGTGCGGATAAACAATACAGCATTTTTTATAAATCGGTGTATGATGATCGTGCATAAGACATTTGGAGAGTGAAAAATACGGAAGCGAAGTTCCTTTCCAAGTAGAACAATAAAAAACGTGACACGAATATCTACTTTAGCATTCGGGACGTTTGACTTAACGGAATCTCGTAATGAGATTAATTTATAATATGTATTGATTATTACTTAATGCTTATAATACAATTAAGGTAGACTATTTAACTTTTATATTGGAGTAAATATTAAATATTAGCATGAGATATATTTGAGTTTTTTAACGCTGAATACCTCAAGTACACTTGGACAATTATTAAAAATGTTATCCTATGAATCTATTCCTTTTTATCATAATTTGTTTAACATTACAGATGGCAGCTGATGCACTTGAAGAGAAAATTAATAAAATTCGGCAACAAAATGAAGAAATTAAAAGGAGATATGAGGTATACATACAATAAAATATTGTTTCTATATATATTTACCTTTATTTCAAGATTATAACAATATAATTAAAATATGTAAAATAAACAAATTAAACATATATTTTAAGAATCATTTTAACACATTAGGAAGTTGAAGAAGATAAAAAAAATGCAGCAAAACTAAATGCTTTAGTACAAATGGTGCCATCAAAAGATTGGCCAGAAAGGAAAGAACCACCAGAATTTGCAATTCCTCCTAAAACCAAATCGAAGTCAACCAAAGAGAAACATGAGTACGTATTGCAACCTCATGCCAGCGAAGGAAAAAAAATACATTCATTTGCTGAAGTATGTATAAAAGTTTTATAATCTCTTCTTGTTATTTTTAAATGGATCTTTAAGTATTATCAATTTTGAGCATAAAAAATGATTCTTTAGGGAGAAGGACCTCCACCGGATCCTAAATACAACTTTTTAGCAGATTCTGAGCGTGAAGAACCTGTCGTGGAGAACATAAAGGAAACTAATGGAAATAAATCTCATCAGAAGCAGATGAGAGGGAATTTTAAAGGTAGAAGAATCGTCGGCAGAGGTGGTACCTATAAAGTGTGTAACATCGTTATATTCATAATTTTAGATGTTTGAATCGGTTATTAAGCTTTTACTCGATTGTAGGATTGTAAATCAATTAGAGGAAATAGCAGAGATGAATCTCAACCGGGATATGATGCTTGGAGAGCTGAAAGAAATCGCATTGATGAGGATCGAATTAGTAGACAGAAGACTGCAGAGGGCAATTGGCGCAGAGAATGGGATAATGATAAAGTATGGTCAACTGCACAAGAATAATATCGAATTCACATAGAAATTGCATCTTATGTTACAGGTGCATATTGTAGATGATGTAACAAAGAAATCATCAAAGCCTATGTTAGGAGACTATGTAAAAAAAGACTCTGATAGAAGATATCACAACAGTACGCCTAAAGATTGATCATTAAACTTTTAGAATTTAAAAATGCCCCATTACCAGAAATTATCAAAGTGTTTTCTTTTAGATAATGAACATGTCAATTATAGTCGTGGCATAGGCCATCGCCCTCATCGTGGTTCCACGAAAAATTTCCACGGAAACTATGAAAATCGGTCTCATAATGCTTATGATCAGCATAGGAACAACTCGTCAACGTCGGCAAGCGTATCGGTTTCTCCAACTTCCGAAGAAAGAACCGTTATTGCAACCGATAAGAGTATTAAAGTCACTGTAAATCAGAGCAGCATGACGAAAGGCACAGTAATGAGTGTCAAAGGTGTGTATTACAGATGATCACTACAGTCTTAATTAGAATCCGTTTGAACTTAAAAATACTGATATCTATATCCAAATCTTAGTGAATTCACCAAATATAGCTGGAACCGGAAGAGTCGGACCGCGACAAAGAACTCGTGTTACGTATAGTCATTCAGATGTCGATGCGCCTCCATCTGAAGATGAGCCATTCTTTCGGCAAAAGTCATTTGAAGATAAAGCGAAAGGAACTTATTTCAACAATCAGAAATTCTCTAATCTGAAGAGATCTCATTCGCAGAAGAAGAAAGAGAATGAGAATAAGTATCCCCAGAGGAAAAATAGTGAAGGGAATTCACACGAATTTCAATCTTATATGCAGAGGGATCATCAGAAATTCGTTCCTAATAAATCCTGTAAGGAGAACACTAAGGTAACGAAACGCGATTCTTCAAAAACAGATGTTTCATTAAAACGTCAAACTCCGGAGTGTTCAACTTTCGATGAAATGAAAGTCGAACAGAACATAGAATGCGATGTTGAACATAATGATGAACAGGATAATAAACATGATACCGAAGGTAGTATAGAATGCGATGTTGAACATAATGATGAACAGGATAATAAACATGATACCGAAGGTAGTATAGAATGCGATATTGAACATAATGATGAGCAGGATAATAAACATGATACAGAAGGTAGCATGGAATGCAATGTTGAACATAATGATAAGCAGGATAATAAACATGATATGGAAGATAATGTGGGGCAACATAATGAGTTGAAGATGGAATATAATGTCGAAAACAATATTGAACAAAATACTGAACAGAATATTGAATGTAATATTGCAGCAGAAATAATTAAAATGCAACAAGAAGAAATACAAGTAAATAACGCAGGAAGTGTAGAAACGAATGTTAAAGATAAGTTATTGGGCGAAGTATCATTAATGAGAGAAGAAACTGATGAAACTGTCTTAACTCCTGCATTGAGTGCGGAGAATTCTGTTCACGTTGCCAAAGATGAAATGCATAATAATACTTTCGATGACAAGAATTCTGATCTTCTGTGCAAGATAGAAGAGGAATCATGTAAAGGTAGTAATGTGTCTTCCGAGGCATCGATTTCAGGTGACAATCCATCCAACAAGGAACTTGTGCCAAATGAAATTGAAGAATCATTGAGCAATGTCGTTGAAATGGTTGATGAGACTAATGAAGAATTATTGAAACAAACTAAAGATGTTGCAGGACAGTTTATAAACGATAACTGTGATAATACCGAAGAAGAAATTACGGTACAACGAAATACACAAGAGGTGATAGATAATTCTGTGTCTTCGTTGGAAAATAAAACACACTCTGTGATAGAAATTAAGGATCAACCGATATGCAATACCTATTTAGTTCAAGTATCTAATACTGAAATAGTGACGAGTAATTCGTCTAATGAAAATTTAAGAAATACACGTCAAGTAAATTTAGAAAATATTCATACGATTAGTACTGAGAATGTGGATAATGATGTGGTAAAGAAAAATACGGAGAAAGCAGAAGAAGCTACAGACAAGAAATAAGAGAAAGAAAACGAGAGGGAAAATGAATCATTGCAATAAAAATAATACCAATTTTCGGTAGCATGTGTAACATATCGGTTACGCCGTTACTCTTTTTCTAAGGTAATACATTTTTGAATCACTATAATTAAGTGATACTACTTGCGCACAATCGTTAACATTACTTGATTAATCCTTTGTCGTTGTATTACATTCATCACTTTTTTGTATTATTTATATATTTATGATCGATGTAAATCATCTTGTACATTGGAACTTAGTTTTTAATTTGGGTAAAACGTTCACATTACTTTAGCTTTTAATGATGAACAAAACGACTTACTAAAAATCATTTTTTTCTATTACGTTGAAAGTAATGTAAAACCTGATGAAATCAATACCTTTTATTTTGAGAAATATGGTTCTTATCTTTACTACTTTATTTTTGCTAGAAAATAAAGGACCGTAAAGATTGGCGCACTAAAAAGTAATCGCTATTAGTGCTTTAATAATATGTAGGAACTGACGATGTCACTATTCGTATTTCTTGACATTTTGTATAAAAATTCTATGAAAATAGAATACTAAAAATTTTGTTCAGATATTGTGCTCGAATAATATTTTTATAATTACCTATTATAACTATGGTACACCCAATTCGTGTTTTGGCCAAAAATCATTAAAATTGAGCACAGATAGGGACGCATCATCGTTAGCGGTATATGGCAAGCGATGTGTACGTACGGCCAATATACAATGGGTTGGGTGTACGGATGATTTAAGGAATTCTGGACCCACTTCGTGGTTCACATGTACACATAGAAACCCTGGCACGTTCTCTGTATCCCTCCAAGCGTAACTGCTAATTGTTAGTTGGATTAGAGTTGGAGTTACGTATTTCCTATGTGTGCGTACGAAGTTGGTCCGGAATCTATTAAGTCTCTTTCCTCTGGAGATTGATATACATAAGTTGTATAAAACAAAAAACAAGGATAGATATTTAAAAATGTCGGGAATTGTTATTAAGGGGATAGTCTCTGATAGCGGTGCGATAAGGCAGAATGTCAATGTTACTCACAAAGTTGACCAAAAATATGAGTTTACGGGACTACACTTATAGTTCTTACACATATACAGTGCTCTTCACTTGAATAGCGGGTAAAAACTGATATAGGCATGTAGTTACAAAATAGATGTGTGTGAAAACTCGTAGTTACATTGCCTTTGTTTATAAGCAATTTGATATCCAAAAGAGATTGTACTGAGTGAAATGAACACTAGAGTAAGCCAGATTTAATTTTTGTCTTTTCAAAAATGTACTTGACGACCTAAAAATCTATTAATACAAGGACGAAAAGTGTACTGCAAACCCATATTTTACACTATTTTTGTCTGGTTATTGATAAAACAGCAGAAAACGTCAAAAAGTGATCGGCAAATGTTAAAAAAGTTACGTGACTACCCTAGCCCCTTAATTTAGAAAAAGATTTAAAAATAAATAATCGCTTGTAATACATGATGCGCTATGCAGTGTATTTCAAAATACGTGAGTTTCTTCTCAGGTTGTAAAATAGGGTGAAATTCGTAGTATTAAAAACCTTAAAACAATAAGGAAGTGCAAGAAGTACAATTATATTGAAGAAACAAATTGAAAATGTCGAATTTACGTGTATATAAGGGTACGCGGTAGCGTGCCCGCGGGCAAGGTGCCACCTGGCGGCTCAAACTTGCCTTCGGGCCGTTACCGCGGCCCTTGATTATGAGCCAAAAGTTCCTGTTTCAGTTTTTCCTCCAATAGCCATTGACAAATTTATTACCGAAAAAAATGAAAAAAGTGAATTAACAACGTATTTGAGTAGAACAGTCACAAAGTAGAAGACGGCGCGGGATAGAGTCTTTTGATTGATCCATTTTTTCGTTAATAACTTTGTTAATGAAGAAAAAAGTGAAATCGAAACTTTTGATTCAAAATTTCATCCTCTTTCACAATCGACGAGGAAATTCGCGCATTATGGGATCTTGTATTTACTTAAAATTGAGTTTAGTGAAGAAGCAGTGTTATGTTACTTTATAGTTTATATGTATTTATTCATATCTTTGTATTGAAATAGTTAGTCGTTGCACATTCTTTTTTTTATATATACAATTTTGTTACTTATTTATCCATTATGATTTATTTTCAATTCATGAATTGAGATGTAACTTTACAAATGTTAAAACATGGAACAGATGTTTTTTTTGATCATTTTTTGTTACTAGAGTGCCATTATAATTTATTTTAAATTCACGAATCTGTGCTATTTCCTTTTAATTATATACGATCGCCATTAATTTTGAAGATGTTCCTCGGATTCTTCTGTACTATGGTCCTCGACGGAAATTTCAGTTTCTGTTAAACTTGGTGGAAACCAGTTCAAGGTGTCCATTAAGTTCATTATTCTCAGCCACAGTTTTTTATTCTTAAGATTATTCTGACATTAAAAAGGAACAAGCAACAAATAAACGATAAAAATTGTTAACCAAGATTTGTCTTTTAAATATTACCCATCGACGTACAGGGTGTTTCAGAATGCACGATTTTTCTCTGGAATTCCGAGTAAAAAATTTCTGTTCCAAACTTTTCTCCAATTGCTATTAATAAAGTTGTCGAGACATATAGACAAAAGAAAGTCGTGTATTCTGGAATACCTAATATATTTTTAGATTAAACTTCTTATCTGATCTAATGAAAACCACGCCATAGACTTTCTTATTGTATTAGAGGGTAGTTATACTTTAAACTTGCGCTAGATTTACGTGAGAAAATATTTGAAAAAGGGTTTGTACATTTAAACTTTGAAAAACTCGAATTTTTTTTTGTTTAATAAAATTGTATATGTACCTTCGAAAGTGTTAGTGCCAAAGGGTATGCAGATATTCGTAAAGATAAAGGTGTTACAAATATTTTACAATACCCACGTAAAGTTTTATGCGATTAATACAAAAATTTCGTTTTTGTGGAAATTACATTTTTTAAGACGGTTGACATGATATCGCCCCAGATGCCAAATTAACTTAAGTACTATTTTGACTTGATATTACTACGATAAGGTTCAAGATATTTTCAGAATAAAGCTCTTAATCGAAATTACGTTTAACGAGAAACTTATACTATTTTTGATTATTTGTAACTGATAGTTCAAACTTACTTTGACCATTTCTGCGTAACACTGTGCGAACTCGTCATATCTTTCGAGCGTCATATTCAAAAGGCACAGGTAGCCCCATATTTCTGGATTACGATTGTCAATCCTGTTTGCTTCTGACAAAGATATTTCGGCTTCGTGGTACTGTTCCAACTAGAATTCGCACATATTAAAAAAATAATCATCATGTATCATTTGATACGTGAAATTTTTAATGCTAATTTCTCACTTCATAACAACTAATTCCAACACCAAACCAAGTCAAAGAAGTCGGAGAAGAGTTACAAGCGCTTAGAAAAATACGTCTTGCTCGTTCGAAATTGCCGGCATCATAATAATGATATCCTAATCTAACGTTAATATTAGATTTATTCCTCCAAACTATAAATACTAGAGAGGAAAGGATTCCTCCCTGTAAATACCAACGACTGATTGATTCGAATCAATTTCCAACAATTTTACCTAACTTCCACCAGATATATATTGTCCGGTCTATCGAAAAGCATACGCGCGAATTCGTAGCATTCCAATTCCTTTTCTGTGTTTCCCATTTTATAGTAACAGTGTCCCATTAGAGTACTGACTGAATGATCCTGAATGGATGAATTGAAACAAATGTTTAAATTATAATTTTTTTATGTTACAGTCGATATTGATTGACTGTAGTTATGTATTATTCACTAACTATTCCATAACTACATCGAATCTCGTCCAAATGAGACAACGCATCTTCGTATCTACCGGACAGATAATGTTCAACCGCCATATAATATAGAACGTGATTCGATCGATTGGAATTGGACATTTCCTGTGCTAAAGCAAATCCTGCAAACTGAAAATGAAGCACCATTTCTATATGAGGTATAAAAGAATTTATATTTTTACGAAAAAATTTTTATTCGAAGTAACAAAATTATCACTCATATACTGAACTTTGTTGATGAATATGTGCAATTCTTATCATAATCTTATAATTATAACAACATATGTATAATAATTAGAAGTCGCAGAGAATNAACGCATCTTCGTATCTACCGGACAGATAATGTTCAACCGCCATATAATATAGAACGTGATTCGATCGATTGGAATTGGACATTTCCTGTGCTAAAGCAAATCCTGCAAACTGAAAACGAAGCACCATTTCTATATGAGGTATAAAAGAATTTATATTTTTACGAAAAAATTTTTATTCGAAGTAACAAAATTATCATTCATATACTGAACTTTGTTGATGAATATGTGCAATTCTTATCATAATCTTATAATTATAACAATATATGTATAATAATTAGAAGTCGCAGAGAAGTTCAACGAATGAACTAAACATTTAATTATTTAATTATTTTATTGTTTAATTATAGTAATTCATATCGAAAATAATACCTCGCAAAAGTTTAGCTTAAGTAAGAATGTTGCAACTCTCATGTATATGTTATTTTTGGGAAAATGTACAGAAGTCCAAACAAGTGGTTCTTCGTCAAGCGTTATCGGATGACTTTTCCCGTGCATACATTTCTCCGCTATACGTGATGTAAGATCCACCCCTACACGTTAATCACGTTTATTTTTATTTAATTTTAAAACTTGTTCCGCGATATCTCAATATTTAAGAAATGAAGTATACAGAGCAGAGCGTCGGACTAATGACTGATTTACACTACTGACTACTGACATGAGTAATTCTGTTTTTGGGACTCTAGATAATCTTCCACTTGTTTTTAACTTATGGATAAAAAAAAATTAATATTACTAGTTAAAATAATAATATCGCTATATCTTGATTAAATATTATTAGCAGTCTTACCTGGATAATATTCTGTTCGTATGTAAAAAAGGTGCAAGATCGCCCATCCTTCGAAGAAATGGGGATGAAAATCGACGATAGCATTTAAAAAAATTTCTGCTTCCCTGTACTGCTTTTGCTTGAACAAGACCATGGCTTGCACTAACAATCTGAATTTACAAATTAGAAAGCAATTATTTTTTTATACCAAATCTCTTAAAGTTTCGTTACATAGGATTTTAAAAATGTATTAAAAGCGATATGTCTTATGACAATTGTGACGTTTTTTTTTTCTTCGTAACTGTTTCGGTCAATACCGATGTAATTGCTTGAACGAGTCATTCGAACNCAATTATTTTTTTATACCAAATCTCTTAAAGTTTCGTTACATAGGATTTTCAAAATGTATTAAAAGCGATATGTCTTATGACGTTTTTTTGTTTCTTCGTAATTGTTTCGGTCAATACCGATGTAATTGCTTGAACGAGTCATTTACGGAACATTCTCAATCTTCGAAGGTAAAATCAACGCCAGCTAGGGTAAATGTGCCAATTACTGCGAATTTTTATGCAAGGTAATTTTAAACGCGAAAATCAGCTATTTGAATACAAGATTCAAGTTAAATTACTTTTTTTAACAAGTTTTATTATGTTATAAATGCATAAAAAAACAATTAGGTATATCTCAAGAAAACATATGCATTAAATTAAATAAGTCATTTTTATAACGTGATGAAATGCTGGTATTACTGTGAGCATGAGGCGATTACTGCGAGTCAAATACTGCGGGAACCCTAATTACTGCGAGCCAAATACTGAGGATGTCGAAATAATTGCATCACTTTTTATTAAATATTTTTTGATAAAATATTATATTAAATACATAAGCGTTATTTAAATTTTTTTTCCGTTTTTATTGCACTTCTTGAACATTTTAATCCAATCTCAACAACAATCAAATATACCTTCGAGCCGGCTAAACTTTCTCTACATGGTTATGTTTTACAGTTCGCGCGTTCGTGGAATATACTGTGTGGAATATTGCGGTCGTTAATATATTTAAGATGCACATTAAATTAACATACTTTCGTATTTTTCTAACTAAATAATGCATATTTTGATTGTAACATTAAAACGCACTATCCCCAACAGCACTGAATATTGCCGTAACGTTGCAGGAATATTGCACTGCAAGATCACAATATTACAAACAATATTGCTGCAAGATTGCCACAATGTCTCTATGTCCTCGTTATGTAATATTGCAAGCAATATTTGCTGCGACGTTCCATAGCAATATTTAGACAATTTCGCAGTTTCGTTTAATGTGTAGTAAAATTAATATAGAAATACGAAATTAATTGACTTTACTTTAACTAATAAGTAATATAATCGAAATGAAGGTAAGAAATTGAAGAAAAAATTTGTCGCACTTAGGGGATTTGAACTGTTGAACCTTGAATTCGATATATCATGAAATATCATAACCAAATATTGAATTTAATTATTTTATTCAATCGTATAATGCTGAATAGTGCGTGGGTATCGTAGATAATGATGCGGCGGACATAATATATTCATCTCACATTGAGTCTAACTCTACTGCAGTNCTATTTTATGCAGAAAAACCGCGAACTGTGTCCAAGGATATGGATCACCTTTATTTCTTGCTATCGCCTGTGCAGTGACCGACTAATTACATATAACATGGTAATTATAATTACAAAACGACTGATCTACCTTTGTGTAATACGTTCTGGCATGACTACAGTCACCAAGCTCGTAAGCCTCTTCAGCATAGAAATATATTCTGTCAGTGTTATTCAAGTCCGAGACATCCTGTACGAATCGACCTTCAACCATTTTGTTTACGGCAAGATGCATCTGCTCTATTAAATACGTGTATATGGATGCAATAATATTCTGCGAAACGTAATTGAAAATTGTTCAATGTATAAATATTTCTTTTGAAAAATATGAGGTACATTATTTTTGAATAATATATTATGGTCAATGCAGAAGTTCTTGACTAATTTGAAATTATATTGAATTGAAATTACGATACAAACGTTTAGATTGTATGATAAAATTTTGTTATCTATCATTTTTTAATCTATCCCTAATATATCGGTGGATTCTCTTTTCGTAGAAATTGATCAAATGAAAAACATTATTTTTAAATCGAAGAATGTTATCACGACTTCCTCCCTTGAAAGCGTGAGGGGCAACAACCCTTCGCATTTATTATGATTCTAATATCTTGCCCTTTAGTATGTACAGCATAAGTAACAATAAGCTAAATAACATAGCTAAAACAAACATTTATGCCGAAGTACGATAAGATTTGTCCTGCGTCTAAAAATCGGCCACGAACTTTTGCACTGACCTAATAACTTTTTATTAATGAAAAATGGTATTAAATATGTACATGACTTTCGTTGGAGTCCACTAGATTTCTGGGCAACTCGAATTTTTGATCTATTAACATGGGAATTTTCATTCTTAACGTACTACATATAGTCAGGTACAGTCCAGTTTTGTACAAGTATTGTCTGAAACATGTTAGTTCATCCTGAAACGTTTAAAGATATTTGTTTGAATCGAATTGCTCGACATAATTTGCATAATAATAATATAAACTAATTTTTTTGTAAGTGCTAAGTTTTACAGTACCGATTCTAGATCGAAACAATATTTCTTCCTTGATCCGCTGTCCATGGTATTGTTTCTTTTATTTTCGTCAGAAAAATCCTAGCTTAAGAACATATGAAAAATTCAATAATTTTAAGAAGTATTGATTCAGAAGGTTTAATTATTTAAACAATTTTAAATAGTTAAGGAGTCAACATATATTGTCATACTCGATAACACTCTGTGAGAACTTCCGTCAATTTTTGTATGCAGCAAACATATTGGTCTTCCGCTACGTCGCCAGAGTATACATAACGCGATTTTTGTTCCTTTTCAGGTATCATGGTATTTATCCTAAGAGAAAAACTACAGCTTCATGCGACACAATATAATACGATTATTGTCACACATACAAATCTGCGAAATCCTTTTCAATTCTGCAAGCGACCAAAGGTTTGTGAAGTTCTATTTCTATGACTACGATCGTAGGTTCTCCACTTTCGGTAGTTAGGGGCGTGCTCGGGATCGTCTCATTTTCTGACTGATTCGACTGCTAAATGAGATTATTGATAATTGTCTGTAATTTCTTAGAATTATACTTATTAATAAAATAATGGGAACTATCTGATCTTTTATTTTACTTTCGACGCTCTACTTTTCTTGTCTTTCTCCTTCGATTCCTTGCGCGGCGATTCCGAATTGAAAATATTCTTTTCAAGCTCTAGTTTTTCCGATATATCTGCTGGATTGTAATTGTACAATTGTCCCACTATCCGACAACTCTTCCCTGCGTAAGCAGAGTATAGCTTTCACTACGTCGAACTTAATAAACATTAATACGACTATGTTTTGTAAAGCGGTAATATTTACTTCCTGGAAAAAGAAGTTCAGAAACATCGACGTAGCATTGATACAGTTGCGTCGTAGTCGAGGGACTGCCTTTGGGTTTCGCTGTATTTGCAGTACCAGTTTTCGTTATTTCAAATTGAAAGGGCCAGTATTTATGTCTTAAAAACAATTGTATGTACGTAAATATTATCTACAGTCAAAACTGTTTTCATATTTTATTAATTGAGGGGATAAAAGTCATAACGGTGCAAGTTACTTCTTGGTCAAGTTGTGACTTGCACTGCTTTCTTCAACTACAACTTCTAATGCGTTCAAAAGAAACGTTAAGTAAGTCTTAACTAATTTCCCTTGCAAATTGACCAGCAGCGCAATGTACACATGTTAACGGAAGAACCTTTCATTCCGGAACATTCTGTAAAGTGGCTTATACCATTATAACTTTTACCCATTAAATTATACTACGATAAGACATTATTTATACTTTTGAATATGATTCCGCATCGTTTCGATGCCTGATTCCCACATGATGCATCTGTTTATAGAGTTCCACTCGATTCGTGGATTATCTTCGCAAGTCATATTCTACAAAATAATTAAAATAATGCCACATATGAAGTATGTTAATTATTATTACGCAACAGAATAATTTTGTTGTTATTCTACCGCCAAATCGCACTGTTTTTTGAAATCATTTTTCACAATCATAAAATCGCAGTCCAGTTTGTATTTCGAGAGCTGTGCCCGATTTTCCACTTGACGCAAACTGTTCCATCGTTTCGTTCTTTCAACGTCACGACTTCTCGTAAATATACCATGATCGAATATTATATCCTTGGGAGTCTGGTATGAAAAATCAAAGCATTCATGAATTTGCTTGGGCGATTTGAAGAATTCGTAAAAATAGTAATTAGTAATTTTGTCCTTTTTTGGGACGGAAACTTTTTTGTAGAAATATCCAGTTTAATAAAAATGTAAATTGTTATCTGTACGACCGAATAATTATAGCCATAATAATATCATCATGTTAAGTGCAAAATAACAAAATACGAGAACGGAAATTCAGTCAAACATGTAGGCACATTAGTAAAAACAGTTTTACTTGGCAAAGTATCTAAAAAAGAAAGTGGAAGAGAGAGTTTTGAGTCAGAATTTCATCCTCTTTTACACTTTCAGAGGAATGTCGTGCATTTTGGAATACATATGGCGTTAAATTATTTGTAATTATTAGCTGCAGTAAGTTTTGTTAAGTACTATTGTTAGATTTATATCGCCCACAGAAATGACTGTGTGTGAAAGATTACTGATAATAAGCAAAGTTTGTTGTGTAAACTTGTCCTTTTTCACGGTCGAAAGACAAAAAAATAAATACACATTCCGTTCCATTCTACATTATAGTGTTCTAGATTTAATTATTTATCGTTTTCGACGAGAATTAGCTTGTTACGAACACTTCAATTGAAACACACAATACAATTATATAGATATGATACTTGGTTATCGACGAACGCTATCGTGCCAGCTTTGTATCGCGAATTGTCCATAAAGGATTCCGGTGGATTGTATATGCTTTCGATGGTGATGCTCAAAAAATTTATTTGCTCCTCTGGATGAAAAATCGGCGTAATTTCCTGCGCCATCGTTACTGTTAAACGCGGTAGATTTTGCCATGAGACCATCGACCCATCGAAAGAAAAGCTTGGCGTTTCTAAAATTAGCTTCTCGGTAAATTTTTGTTCTCCTGTAAATTTTTCGTATCGTATTTTGAGTCTTCCCTCAGACTTAGACATTTAAGTCTTAAATAATTCATAAGTCTTGAAATTTTTTATTACCTAACACCAATGGCATTACGTCAACGTTACACATCCCTAATATTTTCGACGTGGGAAGTATCAAAGATTTTGTGCTAAATATCGACTTCTTCTTGCTTTCGATATTCGAAGAGACAGACCTCGTGTCATCTTCGTTATTTATATTTTGCGTAACTTTTACTGTACAAAAATACCATTACGTAAAATAAATAAGAATTGTGTTATTAAACGAGAGATATCAGTTTATTTTTACTTATTATTGGTACTGATACGAGTGAATTAAGGTTGTCCTTATCCTTTGTAATAATTCGCAGCTGAACAAGGAAATCGATATTATGAACCTTGTCTTCGTCGGTAGTCGCTTTGATCAATATTGAATCGCTTTCGTCCAACATAATCCCATTATGTTCCAAAGAACACGTAATGACCATGTCTTCCTTTCTCGCCTAAAAGTTTTTGTATTAAATCTGTAATAACTTTTCAACTTTTCTTGCGAATCTTAGATACTTCTTTTTAATGAAGCAATAGAATGTATGAAATATCTTTATTAAATGAAGGAGTGGAAGTGTGTCAGTGATGGACCACTTTTCGGAATGGAAATGTTCCGAAAATCGTATAGCTGTTCTTTCATCGTATTTACACTATGGTGTTACTAATTTGCAGAGGATATGAGTTAGGACATTTTTATTGACCGTATTAGCTTTCGTAGTTCAGGAAGACAATGCAAGTCACAACTTAATCAAAATGTGACGTACATCTTTACAGTTTTTACCCGTTGAAATATTTTGATACATTATTGATTTTTGATCATTTATATTGTACACACGTACTCCGTATTTTTAAATATTTGCAATAGCTTACAAGATTTTCGATGGAATGTAATATTATTTCAAAATTCTTTTCATCCGCCGGCTGTTGCCATCGCATCCATTCGTCCATTTCTGAAAAGATATTCCCGCAAATCTTCTCTTCTTGTAACCAGCATGAAAACTATTGCAATTAAATCTTTCAGTTGTTTAATTGAAAAAACAAAGAAGGATATTATACATATAACATATATACAGTATGGGACAATGAAGTTTAGCCAGTCCCTGCGTATGCGTGCGTCTCCTAGTGGGACACATTGAAATTTCAAGATGTATGTATGTATCTATGTATGTATCGAAATTATCGTAGTTTAGTCTGTACATGAGGAATACAAATAGAAATTGCCAGAAGTTTCTCTTAACGTATAAATTTCCCGAAATTTTTCGCAACATCGGCACCTTCTGGTAACCCTTTACCGACCACCTACCCTTCTTGCGAAATTCATTCTTGCCTTTTCTCATGCTCTTGGATACCTGTGCAAATTTTCAGCTTTGCCAGAAAAAGTTTTTTTGTCGGAAAATGTGCATGTTTGACCGCTTACCTACGCATTGTCCGACCAATGCGCCTTTCTTTCGCT